>JABJVR010001997.1:0-12058 GCA_025773905.1 Chitala chitala
CAGACCCAAAGCGGGAATTGAACCTCAGGCCTGGAGGTGCGCGGCGACAGTGCTAACCACCACGCCACCGTGCCACCCCATCCAGTCACTCCAAGTCTAATAATTTTTCTCTTCCTGTTAATGGTTCCTCAGTTTCTCCCTGTCCCCACATTAAGAACTTGGAGGTTATTTTCAACTGCTTCCTATCTTTTGAATCTCCTGTTAATAGTGTCACCAAGTCATTTTACTTCCATCTTCATGGCATTGATTATTTTTCCCATCCCTTACCCCACAAAGTACAGGTCACCTTCCAAATTGACTACTGACCTTCTATTCTATCTGGTCTTCACATAAGCTCTTCCATAAATATCAAGTGTTTCCGAATCTGCTACCCCTACCCTTCAACAGCTCCACTGGCTACCTATAAAATTCCATACTGATTTTGAAAGTATCCTCCTCACTGAAAGCCCTCCATAAAGTTTCTTTTTACCATTTAGAGAGTGAAACTGTCACTTTCAAAATAATCATGTCAGATTAGTACCACACAACACGTCAAGTAGATTTGAATGTATGAGGTTAATTAAGAACTATGCCAGTGATAGTACAAGAAATACACTGAAGGTAGCCCCTCTCTGAACTGCCACCTTAAAGTGGTGGAGGGGTTTGAGTGCCCGAATAACCCTAGGAGCTTTGTTGCCAGAGGTTAAATGCCCCTGGTAGGGTCTCCCAAGGCAAACAGGTCCTAGATGATGGGACTAACTAAGACTAGTTCAAAAACCCCTTATGGAAAGAAACACATTGAGGACTGTTACATCACCCAGATTGGCATTAGCCAGACCCAGAGTTGGGGCACGCAGGCGAGTACCTAGTGGTCAGGTCCGCACCTTCCTACAGGCCCACCATCTGCAGGAAGGAGCATAAGGGGCCAGTGCATTGTGGATTAGGTGGCAGTCCTGGTGGGAGACCTCAACAACCAAAATCCCTGGACAAAGTATCTGGATGTCACCTCACTGGGGGGAAGGTACTGGAGCTTGTGCGGAAGGTTGAGCAGTACTGGTTAGAGATAGTAAGGCTGGCTTCCATGCACTGCTTGGGTTCTAGAACCCAACTTCTTGAGAGAGGCTGAACTCTCTTCTATTCTGGAGTTGCACATGGTGAGAGGCAGTGGGCTGGAGTAGGCTTGCTCATAGCTCTCCAGCTCAGCCACCATGTGTTGGAGGAGAGGGTTGCTCCGGTAAAGGATAGGGTTGCTTCCCTGTGTCTTCAGGTAGGCGATAGGTCTCTCTGTTGTTTGTGCCTAAGGGCCTAATAGCTGTGCAGAGTACCTGGCCTTCTTGGGGTCACTGGAAGGGGTGCTGAAAGGACTGGGGACTCCATCGTTCTACTGGGGGATTTCAATGCCCATGTGGCCAATGAAAGTGATACCTGGAGAAGCGTCAGAGGGGTCAGAGGTGTCTTCAACTCCCACCTCTGGGAGAGCTTCAACCAGATCCCAAGGGAGACTAGGGAACACTGAGTCTGAGTGGACCATGGTCTCCACCTCCATTGTCGATGTGGCCATTCAGAGTTGTGGCCGTAAAGTCTCTGGTGCCTGCCATGGCAGCAACCCCAGAACCCAGTGATGGACAGCAGAAGTAACGGATGCCATCGAGCTGAAGGAGTCCTATCAAGCATGGTTGGCTTGTGGGACTCCTGAAGCAGCCGATGGGTACCAGCAGGCTAAGCAGGCGGCAGCCTGGGCAGTCATGGAGGCAAAAATTTGGGTCTGGGAAGAGTTTGGTGAGGCCATGGAGGAGGACTTTCAATCGGCATGACAAAATTCTCGCAAACCGTTCAGTGCCTAAGGAGGGGGAAGCAGTACTCAGCCAACACTGCTTACAGTGGAGGTGGGGCATTGTTGACCTTGACTGGCGATATTGTCAAATGGTGGAAGGAGTATTTCAAGGATCTCTTCAACCCCACTGACATGCCTTCTGTAGAGGAAGCAATGCCTGAGGTCTCAGAGGTTGATTTGTCCATCACCCAAGCTGAAGTCACTGCTGAATACCTTAAGTCTCTGGATGTTGTGGGGCTGTCTTGGCTGACACACCTTTGCAACAGAGCATGGCAGTTGGGGGCAATACCTCTGAACTGGCAGACCAGGGTGGTGGTGTCTCTTTTCAAGATGGGGGACTAGAGGATGTGTTCCAACAACAGGGAGATCACACTCCTCACCCTCCCTGGGAAAGTCTGTGCCAGAGTGCTGGAGAAGAGAAATCAGGCTGATAGTTGAATCTCAGATTCAGGAGGAGCAAAGCAGTTTCTGTGGAACATTGGACCAGCTCTATACCCTCACTAGGGTGCTCAAGGGTTCATGGGAGTTCGCTCAACCAGTCCACATGTGCTTTGTAGACTTGGAGAAGGCATTCAATCATGTCCCCCATGGCATCCTGTGGGGGGGTGCTCTGGGAGTACGGGGTCAGGGACCCTCTGCTAAGGCCTGTCCGATCTCTGTATGACTGGAACAGAAGTTTGGTTTGCATTGCCGGCAGTAAGTCAGACCTGTTCCCAGGGCACGTTGGACTCCAGCAAGGCTGCCCTTTTGTCACCAGTTCTGTTCATTATTTTCATGGTCGGAATTTCTAGGTGCAACCAAGGGCCAGAGAGAGTCTGGTTCAGGGACCACAGGATTTCATCTCTGCTTTTTGCAGATGATGTTGTTCTGTTGGCTTCATCAGGCTAAGACCTTCAGCGTGTAATGGAGCAGTTTGCAGTCGAGTGTGAAGCAGCTGGGATAAGAAACAGCACCTCCAAGTCCGAGGCCATGGTTCTTGACTGGAAAAAGGTGGTTCACCCACTTTGGGATGGAGGAGAGATCCTGCCTCAAGTGGAGGAATTTAAGTATTCTGGGGTCTTGTTCACGAGTGAGGGAAGGATGAAGTTTGACAGATGGATTAGTTCAATGGCATCAGCAATGCGGCATTGTACAGGTCTGTTATGGTGAAGAAGGAGCTGAGTCAAAAGGCAAAGCTCTTGTTTTACCAGTCAATCTACGTTCCTACTCTCACCTATGGTCATGAGCTTTGGGTCATGACAGAAAGAATGACGTCTCCGATACAAATGGCCGAAATGAGTTTTCTCCGTAGCCTTTGAGATGGGGTGAGGAGTTCAGTCACTAGGGAGGAGCTCGGAGTAGAGCCGCTGCTCCTCCACATTGAGAGGAACCAGTTGAGGTGGTTTAGGCATCTGTTTTGGATGAGTCTGGGATGCCTCACTGGGGAGGTGATCCAGACATGTCCCACCAAGGGGAGGCCCCGGGGAAGACCCAGGACACGTTGGAGGTTACTATGTCTCCTGACTGGCCTCGGAACACCTCAGTGTTCCCCTGAGAGAGCTGGAGGAGGTGTCTGGGGAGGGAAGTCTGGGCGTCTCTGCTTTTACTGCTGTCCCCATGACCAGGTCTCAGATAAGTGGTAGAAGATGGATGGATGGATGGATCGATGCATGGATGGATGGATAAACACTGAAGGTAAAAAAAGAACTTTAACATAACATAGATAAACATAACATAAACATAATGCTGAAATAATGCTGAAGTACCAATACCTTTCAAACATCTAGCACAGAATATAAAAAGAAACAGGCAAGTTGACCAGTTACAGATGCATGTAATACTCTGGTGATTTCAACTGGTTGCACAAGGGGCATGGTTATGTAGTAGGACAGGTGTCATTTTATGTTGTGTGTGATGTGTCAGCATGTGTTTGTGATTAAAAACACGATCTGAATGCATATCCTGCCTGGTCACATAGACTTTATGCATGTCACCATCACGACACAATAACCACGTTCATTCAAGTCAAACGACTGTACTGTAATGGGTCCAGTGTCCACCCCTGCAGTGTCTGATAACATTGATAAGAGGAGACCACCAGATCCAAAGTAAACTGTTTTATTCAATGACCAGAGACTCTAAGAAAACAACAGCAACAAAGAGAGAGACAGAACAGTGAACACAATTAGTAACATTCTTTAAAAAACACATAATAAGAAAGAACTAAATTTAATGTATTATTGGATTCTCCCCTGATGATGTCAAGTGTTTATCAATGTAAAGTTACAAGAGCTATAAACTGTCATATCATCTACAAATCCACAGTGATTCTCCCCTTGCCAAACAGCTACTTTACAGCTATAAGAACTACAAAGAGAGGACCTCAATTATAACACGAGGGCATGGATCTAATTCTACCTGGTAGGTGTGCAGATCCCAACTCTGCGTGCATGTTTTGGTGTCAGCATTGAGTAACAGTAGAGCAAGACTGAGAGAAGGCGAATGGAGGCCAGAGAACAGAGGGAGTCAGCGAGGCATCCTTGGAATGTTCTTTCTGCTCCATCGCACAGACTCAGTCAGAGCCAGACTTTACAATAAAGAAGGACAGACAGAATCACACACAATGGATTCTGTCAGAAAATCAGGGTGCTCAACATTGGATTCTATGGGAAGGGCCACTCCATGCAGTTTGTCTACTTTATACAGACATTAAAATTTAGAGTACAGATTTCAGCAGAAGAGCTCGTCAGCAGGACTGTAAACCATGCAATGCAATTTCCTTACCCTGACAGTGTTAGACCTAGGAGCAAATGTTGCTCAGTGACTGAAAATTCATTCTTATGAAAAATGTTAATAAAAGTTATCTATTTTGGGTAAAAAAAAAAAAAAAAAACGAACCAATACATATAATAGTATGAAAAAATTTATAGAGAAAAAAAACCCAATAGGTTTCACACACAAGAGCAGCCAACAAGCCCTGGGCTGCTTCTGTCCAGTGTACGTGAGCATCTCCCTGTCGGTGGGGAGGGGGACATCCACAGGGCAACACTGATACACCACCAGCGGCTGCCCCTGTTTGTCACTGTTCCAAGAGCTGCAGTACTCTGCGCTGCTTGTACCAGCTGCACAACTAAAAAAAGTGCCAGTTTTGAGATACCCTTATTTTGTAAATTTTAGGGTGCATTTAGACCTTATTTATGCAACACGGTGTAAAGAAAAATAAAGAAATAAATATACAAAGACAGAAAAGAAAAACAAAAAAAACTACATTCCTGACCAGGTCACACAATTTGTACCCTCTTGTCCTGGAGGAACTCAAGCAAATGGGTAGAAAATGAGGCGAATGTTCATATTATTTCTCTACGGTTTCTTATACTTGCACCCTCTTCAGCCTTTTACCATCTTTTAATGTTTATGTTATCAGTTGTAAATTCATAGTGCAAATATAAAGGTGTAAGAATTTGGTCCACTTTATATTACCCATTTAATCAAATAATGCTCAGCCAGGGTGTATTTGGCATGCTAGGAACAATATTCCATCCATCCATCCTCTATACCGCTTTTCCAGGTCAGGGTCGCGGGAACCCTGGAGCTCATCCCAGGAGGCACAGAGCGCAGGGCAGGGGACACCCTGGGCGGGGCACCAACCCACCGCAGAGCACAGAACAATATTCCTTGTTTTCATAAAAACTATGGTGGTAACTATCCCAGCATATCTGATATAGATGTTACATGTTGTTCCATAACACTTATAAAATAGTAGTATCGATTCTATGCGTACCTTTACTACTGTAAAAGATATCCACAGATACTCTGGCTGAGGGCTGAGACATTAGCACTCCAAACCTTGGTGAGTTGTACTGTATCACATATCTCTTCAGCTCTTCTTCTCTTATTCCCACCTGCCACAATCATGAACTTGCACAAAGTGTTTCTTCATCATCCTGCCACGCTTTTTTGTTTTTCACTGGGAGGTATTGCACAAAGCTCAGAAATTCCATTAATTCCAATAAGCTCCAATATTAGTGTTTCTTTGATCCACCTATGCTTGTTTTTAAACATGTAAGGGGTGGAATATATTAAAGGTGTATCCCTTTAAACAAAAACCATTATATATATATATATATATATATATATATATATATACTGTATGTCTAAAGTACAGTATTTTGCCTCAAGTGTCATTCATTTGCAAGTGGACTTGCTTGGAAATTTTGAAAACGTTTCACCTCTCACCTGAAAGGCTTTTTCAGTTCTAACTAATTGGCTGGGATTGGCAGGTATATAAAGCCTTTGGGTCATTAAGTTGATAGCACCCTGATAGTCTTTTTGTAAGTTTTAGTTAGAATCACTTGAATCCAGGAAAGAAAGGCTGTGAAACTGCCTTGGAAGTGGAAGTGAGCCGTTAGAGTCACACTGGTCCAAGTGGGAACAACTAAGAAAATGTCTTGAGAGTGTTGAAAGATCCGCATGTTTGTAGATGATAGGTGGTGTGTTACGCCACCTGCTCTGTTTAGGGAAGGTTGTTCCAGTTTTACATAGATGGTCTCTTTCACTTCTCTTTCCAGTCTTCAGTCTTCTCTGTTCAGAATGTGAACAGAACTATCTTGAAACAACCAGGACTGGATGACCGAGAACCTTCACAGACATACAGTGTCTTATGCTTAGCTGAAAGAGATAAAATTAAAGAAATGATGTATAGTGATTATAATCAGGTGGTAAACGTTTAAGGGGGAAAAAAATTAAAGCAATGAAGCAAAAACAGGGGAAAATCCAAATTTCCTACTGCAGCTCAAATATGCCTAAGATCACAGCTCCCTGGGGCTGTGGGCTGAGACTACCATTGATCATGCCATAAGAGACGTGAGTGTGAAGATCAATTCAGACTTCTCAGTTTTCATACTGCAGAAACATACCATAAAAATACCTGCAAGAACACCACCAGAAAAGACGCATGGTAAACGTGTTACACACGCCCATCCACAGGCAGATATGATTCATTCAAAAAGGCAAGCAGTCAAATGCCATTGTGTTCCTCTGAAGGAGTACGGGACGACATTGTCACTGACCAGGCAGAAAACACTCCTCACTTGAGTAGCAGGGCTTAATGTCACATGAATTATTAAAAAGAAATGAGGACATTATACATTTACATATCTCTTCAAAACAGTATTTTAGTTAAGATGTTGATTAATGAACTTGTGAACAACAAAAGTAATTACTTAAATAGGAAGTATTACAGATATTTTAAAGTGTACAGGTTTTTCAGTCCCGTCCCCCCCCATTGTTTTCATTGTGACTTACTACATTGCAGTTTCATTTGGACAGTATCACAACTGCAGAAAAAATAAGCCCTGTTTTCCTCCCAGGTTTGTGTGGCCTTCACTTCGTACAATAAATCCAACTCACCACCAAGTGGTGATCCATTCACAGCTCTGCCCCTCCCTTTACCTGAGTGTCCAGAGCATACAGCCTCAGGTCAGATGATATGACAACAAAATCGATCATTGTTGTTTAATCTAAGGTACTCTGATGCCAGGTACACTTATGAGTTTCCTTATATTTCAACAAGGTCTTTGTTATGACTAATCCATGGCTTGCACAGAAATGTGATCTTGCTGAGTTCTTGCTGCCTTGATCTGTCCTACAACAACCTGCCACTTTGGTAGCATTGCACCTAACCCCCAGTCTGCGAGTGGTGAATCCACAAGTGGACCCCACATCATCATTCTGGGCTGAGCTCCATTATGTGGATTGCCTGGAGGCCAGGCTCTTGCCTGTAAGTCCAACTTCCAGGCCTGTCTCCAGGAGTGGGCCCCAGTACTTCCATAATGGGTGGGGTACACTTATTCTTCTTTTGCATCTTCATGGGGGTTTTTGGATTATTCTTTTCAGTCCTCTCACCTCAGACCTGCTTGCCATTGGAAACCCTACAATATGATTTAGTGAAACTACAGCCCTGGGTTATTGTTTATTTAACTGTTATGTGTTTTACTGTGACTTTGATTATGTCATCCAGTAACATTAATTTACAAAATGATCACATTTTTCTAAAAAGATTAAGATTTCAATTTTCTTCAGTGTCCTTTTCTTCATCTTTTTCTTCAATCTGTAGTTGTCAGTGTTGTAACCAGCATGCCATGTGGTGCTGGAAGAGAGGGGTAGGTGTTAAATGTGCATGGTTTGTCATATTAGTGTTAAATGCATCTGTTAGTTTACTTAGTCCAGTGTGTTCCATGTTGTGTGCATGTGTTTGACTGAAGAATGTTAGCTGGCTGCTGTCAGTGTGCATGTGTGCATAGTGGAACTTCTCCTGGTAGTGCAGTTTGAAGAATGTGCCTAAACTGTACAGTACGATAAAAGTTATAACAACAACTATTTGAGCTATGGCAGTCATGTCATCGTGTTGTGCAGTGACCAGTGGCCATGGTGGGGTCCCCTGCTGACTAGGCATCCTAAGCCACCGCATGTGCTGCATATTCACAGTAAAAGAACTGCCTGCTAGTTTCACTGAAAAGAAAAAAGCAACCTTGTACAAAAGGCAAAGTGATAACAATAAAATAATCCTCATCATCTTTCCAACAAGTGAGACAAATAATCATTTAGCTGGACATTTGTTGGCTTAACTGTGTGCTAAGAATAATTGCAGTGTTATGCATGGAAGTATGGAAGTACTGAAATCGCTCCAATAATAATGAGCTTTTCTTGTCACTGTGTACATAAACATGTTACACATACATGTGGCACCCAGGGAGCTAGCACAGAATGTCTTGGTCAAAGACACACTTGGCAGCTGGACTGGGATTCAAACCAGGAGACTTCCACATCCTAGCCTGATGGGCTACCTATTGAGCCATCAGGCTGTTAAAAGTATCTAACTTAAAAAAAAAAAACCTGGCAAAAGTGGCAAAATATCAAATGCAATAATTTCACATATTCTAATTCAGTATGACATAAATTACACTTCCTAAAAAAATCCCCAAATATTTCTATGCCTTCCATTGAAGTTGGTGACTATTTAGGTAGATGCCCACACAATATTGAGAAAATGGTCGACAGTGTTTTGCAAGTTAAAATCTGTGCATATGAATTTTCTTTATGCTGTCATACACTCAATTAAAGCTCAGAATTCCAGGTTTAAATATCAGTACCATGAAAGTAAATATGTGCCAAATCCCTCAGTGCAAGGGTATCAATACACTTTCATATTAAACAGCAACAAAAAGTCAACCCGAACAGCACTAGACAGTATGCCTGTGTGCATTCACACACACACACACACACACACACACTACAGTATAAAAGTGACTTTGCACTGATATAGTGTGACTGTTCCCAGCTAAAAAATAATGTCCAAACTGGATAGCAAGGAGCAACAACAACACGTTTACCATAAAACATGAAACGTACTCGAGTAAATAATATACAAAAAATTCAGATCAAATTAAAGTGAAAGAAGTGATGTGTTTCAATGTGTTTTCTGCATCATCCCTTTTCATGTTAATTATATGAAACAATGCCTGGTGCCTTTGGCCAGGTTTTCTCATAGATGGCCAAAAATAGATTAAACTAGTAAAATTACTCTAATGGGTTGGTACCATGTCCAGGGCGCATGGTGCCAAACCTGCCTTTCTCCCTGTGTGGGTAGGGATAGAGTCCAATCCCATTGCAACTGGAAAATTTGTTAATCAAATTACTAATTAAAAAAAACACATTTCAACAACTAGAAGCTGATTGAATTGAAAAATTCAACAACTGATTGATTACAATCCTTTCAATGTTACAATAATAGCCAAAATGAATTTCCAAACCATGTGGGATATAGCATCTACTCAGGGAAGAAAGACTGCCCACCTCACACTAAGATGACCCTCCATTTAAGAAAGACTGCCCACCTCACACTAAGATGACCCTCCATTTTAGCAATACATACTACGTGGTTGAAGGTGATCATTTAGCAATTCTCATTAATTCATACAACAGGGTTGTAAAAATCTGTTTTTGGTATAACATAATTATATGAGGCAGGCTGAAAACCCATGGTTGTAAAACTCGTGTACTTGATAGATTAATAAAGCATTAAATGCCCATAGTATCACTATATCATTATGTTCCTGCTGTCCAGACACTAGTTGAGACCAATAAGCAGTGGGCAGAAGCTCCAATGAGAGAATCAAGGGCTTTCCTGTAGCATGCACAGAGGCAACGGCTTCCTGCCCCCCAGGGAGACGTACAGATGTATTTAACATTAATCCCTCACCCACTTCCCTTTCCATCTTTGTTTGTTCTGTTTCCAGGTGTTTTCCTGCACTTCCCATGTTCCGCATCGGAAAGAACTAGTTAAGCCTCTTCCGCAGTGACTCAGGTGCCCATGACTCCATGGTGACTGCATCCCCACCATACCCTGCAACTCCCCACACCCTTTATTTCTCGTTTTCTCAGTTTTTCCCTGTTCCAACAATAACACAGCAGAACCTGTTTCCTCAACACCAGGAACAATTGTGGGATAACTTTGTTGGTGTGGGCCAGTTTGCCTTCATGCTTGGATTCACCACGGTGAAGACAAAGGCACCAGAAACCTGTTTCACAATACACATAAGATTAACTTACTCCACAAGTCTGTCCTTTCACCTACATCTCTCATGCAGATTAATCTTTTCTGCAAGGTGATTCATGGAAACAGAAGGACTAGATTTAATGATGGGCAAAGTAAGGTGTTGGTAGTAAAGCAGCATGTCTTTGCTGTGGATCAATGTAGATAGGCCTTTAGCAGATCCCCATAAGGTGGCCTATAGCATGCTATCATGGGCCGTGCTACAATGTGCACAGCTCATTCAGTCTGTCTGGGTCGTGCAGAGATCGCCTAACCCTCTCCCTCACTCTCTCCCGTTCACACTGTCTGTCAATGCCCCCATTTGTCCTAGTGCATGAGACTCTCCAGGGTTACTGCTGTGTTGGGACACGAGTTTCTCCTGGTAACACTCATTCTTCACCCCCGCAGTCCTTACCCCCTTTGTCCATACAGACAAAATGGAGTGTTTTCAAGGGGGGTTGTGGAAGGAAAGGGGGCGAGTGGGAGACGTGATGAAAAGGGGAAAAGCCATGACTCATCCACATACCAATGAATACAACAGCACCCCCTGTTGGAAGGGGCAAGAGAGTGTGAAAGTGTGGGTGTATTGTCTATGGGACAGACATGACTTCACTGGGTGACTCCCACCCTAAGCTGTGGTTTTGTGTAGGTATGTGTGTCTCACAGGTGTGGACTATATTGCTTTCTGTTTGCATTTTCTTTCCATCTAAGGCAAATGGCACACTCTCAGTGGGTTCTCTCCTCTACAGTTGTCTTCATGCAGTCACAGAGTAAAAACGTCAATGGTCTCAAAGCGTCACTGATAATGACCTCCCTACTGTGATGAGCACAGAGAAAGCTCCCCACTCTATTCTTTATGATGCCATTGTGTATATTAATGCCTTTCTTCACAGTTTGGGAGTCCAGATATGTGTCAATGAGGTTTGTGTGTGTATCTGTGTTATATTTTACTGTAAAGGGTCATGTAAAACAAAGCCTGAATCTCTTTTCCTTCTGTCTGTATACTTTCTGTATCTGTCTATGTCTTTCTGTCTCACTGCCCAACGGAAACTGCAGTACAATGATAACAGCTCCAAACACAATAGAACTGGCCCCACACACACACACACACACACACACACACACACACACACACACACAGACACACACACACAAAACTGAGACTTAGTTAAGTCCAAAAAGGTCAACAAAGCCTCTGGGGCCTTCATTTAATTTCTGCTGCTATTATTGTTAGCATCGTAATGATTGCGCCGATGGCCTTTATTTTAAAAATACAGGCAAATTTGGAAATACCAGCAGCATGTGAACATGCAGATTTGCAAAGGTTACTTCATCATACAGACTATGGTTTTGGCATGAAGTTCATACAGCCCTGAAGTTCACACATTTGCAGTGAAGACCATTGTATGGTTCACATTAAACATAATTCAACATGTTTATTGTTCCTTGAAGGGGTACATAAATTGAAGCACCCCAGTTAAATGCCCAGGTGTAGTAACAGGTGAGGTACAGTGTATATTGAAGTACCCCAGTTAAATGCCCAGGTGTAGTAACAGGTGAGGTACAGGGTAAATTGAAGCACCCCAGGAAAATGTGCAGGTGTAGTAACAGGTGAGGTACAGGGTAAATTGAAGCACCCCAGGAAAATGTGCAGGTGTAGTAACAGGTGAGGT
>JABJVR010001998.1:0-18161 GCA_025773905.1 Chitala chitala
GGTGGAGTACAAGAACACAGACAAAGCATTTGGTAATAGTACAGTTAGCTGTTGGTGTTATGTTGTAGTTTTTACTTTATTAAAACTGAGATTTGTTCGTCTCCAAATTATTGTTTAACAAATTACGACAACTGGTGCATTGACATTGTGTTGACTGTTTGACCTGAACAGTAAATACAATGCAACTTGCATTAGAAAAGAAAGTGTGATTTAGGATATATCTGCAAATTTAGTGAGCATATGGAAAAAAAACAATGCCTGAGTCTACCATTGTATGACTGAATATACACTACATTGCCAAAAGTATTGGGATGCCTGCTTTCACACTCACATGAACTTTAATAACATCCCAGTCTTAGACCGTAGGGTTCAATATTGAGCTGGCCCATGCTTTGCAGCTATAACAGCTTCAACTCTTCTAGGAAGGCTGTCCACAAGGCTTAGGAGTGTGTCTATGGGAATATTTGACCATTCTTCCAGAAGCTCATTTGTGAGGTCAGGCACTAATGTTGGAAGAGAAGGCCTGGCTTGCAGTCTCTGCTCTAATTCATCCTAAAGGTGTTCTATCAGGCTGAGCTCAGGACTCTGTGCAGGCCAGTCAAGTTCCTCCACCCCAAACTCGCTCATCCATGTCTTTATGGATCTTGCTTTGTGCACTGGTTTGCAGTCATGTTGGAACAGGAAGAGGCCATCTCCAAACCCTTCCCACAAAGTTGGGAGCATGAAATTGTTCAAAATGTCTTGGCATTCTGGAGCCTTAAGCATTCCCTTCACTGAAGCTAAGGGCCAAGCCCAACCCCTGAAAAACAACCCCACACCATAATCCCCCCTCCACCAAACTTTACACTTGACACAATGCAGTCAGGCAAGTACTGTTCTCCTGGCAACCACCAAACCAAGACATGTCCATCAGATTGCCAGACAGAGAAGCGTGATTCGTCACTCCAGAGAACATGTCTCCACTTCTCTAGAGTCCAGTGGCGGTGCTTTACACCACTGCATCTGACACTTTGCATTCCACTTGGTGATGTAAGGCTTGAATGTAGCTGCTCAGCCATGGAAACTCATTCCATGAAGCTCTCTACACACTGTTGTTGTGCTAATCTGAGGGCCACAAGAAGTTTGGAGGTCTGTAGCTATTGAATCTGCAGACAGTTGTTGACTACTGCACTCTGTGTGCCTCAGCATGCACTGACCCCGCTCTGTCATTTTATGTGGCTATTGTTGCTGTTGTTCCCAGTTGCTTCCATTTTGCTATAATACCACTAACAGTTCACTGAAGAATATTTAGCAGCGAGGAAATTTCACAGACAGATTTATTGCACAGGTGGCAACCTATCACAGTGCCACACTTGAAATCACCAAGCTCCTGAGAGCGACCCATTCTTTCACAAATGTTTGTAGAAGCAGTCTGCATACCTAGGTGCTTGATTTTTCACGCCTGTGGCCATGGTGGTGACTGGAACACCTGAATGCAGTGATTTGGAGGGGTGTCCCAATACTTTTGGCAATATAGTGTATATTTCATTATATAAACTATCAAATAAATGCAAATAATGTGAACTTCATGTACAGTCATTTTGCTATTTTTGTTAGGGTAAAGTGGTCAGTGATAGTGCTGTTGAATTGATTAAGTTGCTGGTGGTTTTCCATTGTTTTTACTTTATTGAAACTTCTATCCAACTTATCATTAGTAATGTACAAGTAATAGTACGACTGACACAAAAATGAGGTGCAGACACTTTTAGCGGAGAAAATAGCCTTGGACTCTCAGAAAGGAAAAGGTATTTAGGAACTGAAGGTCTGTTTCATTACATGCAAGTAACACTGTGAATTGAATTTGCACAGGCTATCATATGCAACCACGTTACTCTGTTTTAACTGACCTGTGTACCCCACATTAAGCAACACTTTTTTCTGAGTATTACTTTGCTAAGTGTGGACACAACTGGAGCATGGCTGGCCTTTTTCAGCCCTGACCTGGCCCCACTAATTGTTTAGATGTGAACATAACAATAGCATTTAAGCCACTGCTTAAAAAACATCTTTGAGCAGATTAGTTATAGACATGTAAATGTCATGTTCCTGTCTGAAATTGTAATGAAAATGGTGGCTTTACAACTTCAGTCACAATTGGAGACAATTTACTAGACAAAATTCAGTCTGTCTTCAGTCAAGCCACAGGATATGGAAGCTTCCTAGTATGAATCCCAGCCCAGTTACCAGGTGTGTCTCTGAGCAAGACACACTGCGCTAGCTCCCGAAGAATGGCTTCCCTCTGCTCACACAAAACATTCAGACATAAATAACATGTCATAGAATTAAGTACTCTGTAAATTTATTGTGTTGCAATATTAGTAATCCACAGTTATTCTCTTCTGAACTTCATAAACCTACAGATTGGTTGTCAGCCACTTTTGAAATTTTTTGCGATATTACAATTTGTTTACATAACTTATGTCACTGGTATGGGGTTGGGACCTCATTTGTCTCCAAATTCAATGATAGACACCAGATGGAATGAATCTGGAGACAAGTGGGTCCCAATTTCACATTGTGCAAACAAGGCTTTATATCCAAACAAGGAAAGCAAATAGGTTTTGGAAATTAACACAATTCATTGAACTAACATTTGTTATAGATGTTTCATGAATATGATATTATAACTGGTATATCACAATTGGTTTATATAATTTACAAAACTCATACTGTGTGTTCTCTTTCAGATGATGAACCTGAACAAGCTGAAAGTGCGCAAGTAGAGGTAAACAAGGATGAAGATAAAGCTGACCAAGACAAAGTCTGAAGAAATTAATAGTAATTATAGATAAATTGAGATGTTATTCTACCTTATGATTGTCAGGACCATTTATTTTATTTAGTTGTTTTTGTGTGACAATGACTTGATTTAAAAATTTTAAAGGGTTCTCATGCAGGGTTTTTGGCTCAAGCTGGACTTACGTGCATCAAGGTACATAACATATTGTAGTCAATACAGAGACCAAAATTAATTTCAATCCAAACTGAATTAATGCTTAGTACACTTTCTATGTCTTTAATATTGACATTGACATAAACTGTTATTAAAATATGTGACTTTGCTGCTATCATATACTTCTTACTTGAAATTGTTTGTTTGATCATGATGGGATACGTGGGACAATAATTCTGAGTACTTTAGAAAAAGACAAAAGTCAAATTACAGTGACATTCACATGATTGAATAGCTTGAGTCATTTAAAAACCACATGGAAACGCCTTCACGGGAATGTTTGGTAGTCACAAAAAGTGACTTATTTTAGATGTTATTGGTGTTGTCATGACAGTTTGATATAACCAATCATTTGGAAATATTCTGCATTGTACTGAAAACAAGAAACAAAAAACAAGTCACTCTGGTTACTTACCATGTTCAAGTTGAGTGCAATCTTAATTTAAAATATAAGGAGTACCTGTGAGTGAATAAATTGTTACAATTCTGTGTGATGGAAGTTAACTTTTGTCTGTTTTCAAAATAAAGAAATGTGCCAATTACAGTATAATTTGTGAAATTCCTCCTACATAATGTGATGTACTATATATATATACACACACACACACAAACACACACACACACACACACACACACACACACACGTATATATATATATATATATATATAGTATTATATATAATTAACACTGGTGACTCAGTACAATGACCTTTGGTAGAATGTGGACCTAATTTAATGCTGACAGCCTGTGTAACCACATCATTCACCAACCCTCTTTAGTTCCTTTGTGTTGTTCACTGTGGTAGCAATGTACATTTAGACACACACGTCTCCAAGTCTCCCTCAAACAGCAACTCTGTCCCCTGTCTACACTGTGCCATCCAATATCCAACAGTAGTCCTACAGTCCATGAGAAGCTGATGAGATATTGGGTCAATGGCCACACTAAGGTTAATGAAGATGGTTATTAAGATGTAGTTATTTGAACGGAGGAGGTCATTGTTGATCTTAACCTTAGGCTGTTTTAGGCTATGTTTGGTGTGAATATAATTATAGTTTATAATTATTGTTTTTATAAAAACTATATAATTATTATATAGTTTATAATTATTGTTTTTAGAAAGGTGAAGGTGCCCCAGAAGTCTACACAACCTGAAAAAAGCAATACACTACTGTTCATTCCTTCTTTCTCTCACATGGAGAACACTACACCCACATCTTATTATGTAAAACTTTCCTTTCTTACTCTCACTCATCAGAACATAAACCCTCTTTAATTCTACTGCAACAATAGCTATTTCTTTGGTTTATAACATTCACAAGTAAATTTTTCCTGGGGCACGTGAAACATGCTTGGATCTGGTGGTCATCATACTTTTTGATGTTATTTGTAAGTCCATTTGAGGAAAAGCTCTCACACGATTATCCTTGTGAGTTTAATGTAATGGAGTCTGTTGCAACTCAGCAAACCACTATAGTCAACAAGGTAAGACCTGGGTGCCTCTGCTCTTTGAACTACTGCACCTTTTGTCTGTTCCATTGTAAACCAGATTTTCTGAACTGGTGCAAATTGGATGGGATTGTTGCTAGATACCATTATGGTGGTTATAGCACAGTGTTGTCCATACCCTTGGATTTTCTAAGGTTTGACCACTTGGGATTAAGCAAGGCACTGTGGTCATCCCATTAATAATTGTGCAGGTGAGTAGCCATGTTTCAGTGGAGTGGTGTGGTAAGACAGTAGTGCCTCACTCTGTTCTCCTCCTTTTCTTTCCAGACTTTTGACTGTGGCTACTGCTTTCTCTGCCTCACTGTTACCCTGCAGAAACTGAGGACTGGAACTTGGTCAAACTCAAAGGCAAAAAAAAACATCTTTATAACATTGGAGGCAAATTAACAACCATTATCTGAGGCAACATTTTCTGGAATTCCATATCTCACAAAAATGTGTGGATCAATTCAATTTAACAATACAGATTATTCATGATCAAGAAGTATGTGTGCTTCTGCCATTGAAACAAATCCCAGTCCTCTGCCAAGGCCTATCAGGGGTTGGTATAGACAAAAGTGGCTCTTGGTGAAATTGCTGGTGAATTTGGCAGTCATTGAAGTCAAACCATCACAGTGTGATCTTGTTTCATTTGAAAACAGTGAATTAGTGAAGGAAGCATCTTTCATTAGTACTATGTAGTCCTAATGTGCACATGATAACCATTTCACACCAACCATCCTAAAATGTAGCTGTGATGTAATGCCTATATATGTGTACTGATTGGGTTATTTAGAGCCTACATTTTTACTAACCCCTCAATACACTCTTGTCCCCACATTTTCTGTTGGTACACACTATGGTCATCACCTGCATGGGATGTTACAAGACACCTGCAGACCCTCTCATCATGGGTGTGGCCTTCACCCAAATGGTGATGTCAGCCTGCAGAGATGCTCTCCTAAACCTGGTATATGGACAGGCTTTATATTGATGTTCAGATTTAGTTAGTTTGTAGTCCTTAGTTTGATTATGTCCTGCATAACATTACTATTCCATGGGGATCAGGTAGCCAGTTGAACTTGGATTTCTAGAAGTTTACTTCCCCTATGTTGTGATCTGGCTTTAATTTTAATCTTACCTATAGGCTGTTTTGAATTACAATTATTGTAAAAAGCCTTTAATTAAGCACCATATAAGAATTAATTGAATTCAATTTTTTGGAATGCTTTGCTGCCTCAGGGCCTGAACAGCTTGTAATTACTGAATGAAGAAAGAATTCAGGACTGTACCAAGATTTATACTTACACCTGGTACATGCAGAGACTTATATTGATGTTCAAAGTCACATAGCCATTCCAGATGTTCCCTCTCTTAAGATGATTCACAAGCTGGCCACAACAGATGTTTAATGTGTTTAATGTTTAAACCCTCAGCAACATTAGGATCGTGACTTTTTTAGCTGTCATCATGGACTGATGGTGTCACCAGATTAAGTGTCTCGGATGTGTGGTACTCCAGAACATCTAAAATGAGAGCCATGGCTGACCTGCCATTACCCATAATGCTGTACAGCCAATCACCATTGATCACCCCTCGGGCAGAGCCGTATGAGACAGGATAATGCGTAACCCCTTCAATAAGCTGCAAAAGGGCAAGTTATTTTAAAAGAACAGGTTACAAACTATTATCTTCTTTGTGTATTCAACATTTTCAGTGGCTGGTTTTAAATTCTTTATTCCTAGACTATTCTTTTCATAGTATAATTCCAACATCCTCTTGCAGAGTTCCCTCACACTGTCAGCTGCATCCTGCATAAAAGCTGTATGACAATTATTATGAAACACAGTTTCTGTTTGGTTTTTTAACAATATTGGTTTTCCATTGTGTAAACCTTTAAAGAATTAGACCAGGTTGACATTCCACCAATCCACCAATCCTCCTCATCCTAACTGATTGCAAAAGCACCTGCTGTTAGTTTAGCAGAGTATTTAAACAGTTCCTGGGTGCTACTTTAGATATTAACATGTGCATTTGGATGACTAAGTACTCTGAAAGCCTAAATAAAAATTTCATTCACAGAATCAACATACCTTATTGGTAAGTCTGTAAATAAAGAAACAAATGTCACTATGGTTATATATACACACTTACCTTCTGTTTCTTTCTGGATTCTGAGAGATTGAACAACTTGAAGGAATTTCCTCTTTCTGAGGGACAACATAGCAAGGGAAGCTATTAGCCTTTCTTTCAACAGAGGCCTCTCTGTCTGAGTCCATACAATGTCTTTGAAGTGTTAATGAGTTTTACATCATCATAGTTATCACCCCCACACAAACACATGCCTTTATTTGACCATCAAACCAATCTTACATACCCTGCACTAATAATATTTGTTTTTGAACCTGCTAAGTGTGGACTGATGTCTCCTCCCATTGTTGAACATTCACTATGTTTTGGCCAATACACGCATGAGCCAAAACATTGGCTGTGTCCAAAACCACTCCCTACCTACTATATAGTTCACTATATAGTGCGTTCGCCATTTTGTACTGGTGTTCCAATATTTAGTAAGTAACTGTATCCATTATAGAGTGCACTCAAAATATCCCACAATGCAGCATAAAAAGTAGTGTACAACCGATGGTCACTAACCCAGCACTATATAGCATAATGCATTGCGCTGAAAAAAATTTTGCAATGCGCTAAAAAAGTAATAATACATTGTGCTGAAAAAAGAAAAATTCTGTGAAAAATGGCAGAGAAGCAGGAGGAGTTCTACAAAGTGTTTATCTTGAGAAAAGTTTTTTTGATGGAGCACTGCTTTTGTAAACAGGCTCAAGATAGATCTCAATTTAACATAAGCTGTGCAAATCACAACACAAACTTGCACAAAATAAACTTATTGGTAAAATATAGTATTAATATATTTATGATATTACACAATAATAACTGGGTAGGTGTCTGGTTTTATTTATTTCCCTCTGCTATTCGTTGCATTTTATTTATGAGACAACGACGACATAATCAACGCCGCAGAAAACTTGTCCGAGTAGTGCGGTAGTGTCCGAATGCTATTGTGTTAAGTGAGCACACTACATAGTCCACTATTTCTAATACCCTATATAGTGACTAGGGACTGAGTGAGTAGGGAGTGGTTTCGGATACAGCCATTATAAGCAATTGCCAAATATGTTGTTGCTCCTCCACATGCCACCAAAACAGGTCTAACCTACTGAAGGCTAAAATGCTAAATATCTGAAAGTATTCTGTGGTATATGGAACCAAGACATTAGCAGTAGAGCCTTTAACATTAGAAACAAGTTCATGCTAGTTCAGTGGTTAACTTCACACAGTTAACGTCTATCTATAGGGGGAGGGGTTAAAGTCACTATTTGCCTATATTTTATGGGTTATCTCTGGGTATCCTGGCTTCTTCCCCCTGTCCAAAGATATGCATTATATGCTGATTGTGGTAAGTCTGTAGAAAGAAACCTTGTATTGCAGGCTTATTGCTACTTCCAAATTGCCCACTGTGTGTCTGATTGTTTCCTGCAATGTGTTGGGACCCTGCTCAATGTGTTCCCTGGGATAGGCTCCATGACTGCACACAGGATAAATGGCTTGGAAAATGAATGTTATAAGCTGATGGATAAAGCTGGCAATAATATTATTTTGTTATGAGTCCAATGGAAGGGGCCATAATCTATATAGATGCTGCAAAGACTTGTATGTGTGTGTATTGGGTCTCGTCAACATCTACTGTAAAACAAAAGCCATAGAAGCTTGAAAATGATTAGTTATGGCAGTGGTTTGTTTATTTTGAAGGACAGTTGTAACAACAGAATTCATCAGACCCTAACCCAACAGCACAGTTCAACAGATTATTGTAAATCACGAGACACAAATTTCCAAAACCCAATCCAAAAGTCATCATTGTACCCAGGGAGGTTGAATATGAAAAAGCCATCTTAGTGCAGGCAATACAGGAAACAAAACAAAGGAGGCAGAAGTGGATCAGGACAGGGGATCACAATGGAGAGCAGGTTAGGAAATAGGATACAAAGGACAGGGCAATTAGACAATTCAGAAAACAATGTTTTTTTTTTAAATAGCCTGATATGCATTCAGCTGTTTGGCTGATATTAAGATATTCTAAATTATCATTTCCATGTGCATTCTTGTGTACTGTCTCATCAATCCGAACCCAAATCAATGCAACTGGAACAAGCATCATTCACTGAGAAAGACTGATATCTCTATCAATGACTGTAGCAATGTTGTGGTCAAGCAAGTTATAATTAGTTTTATGCCCTAAACAACCTTACACTAATCAGAGCCATACCCTACAAGTAGGGTTGTCAGCTTTTGTTAGTATAACACAACACTTGTGTATACCTGTCACGTTAACTATTACCTTTCATTGACTTTTCTACATGGCTTTGGTCAACTCAGAAGCAGTCAATAACTTCATTGATTTTGTTGCAGTTAAGATTTAACATCCTTGTTCTGCATGTTAACCAACCGTTATGTGTAATATCCATTGATGGTAATCCACACATAGCAGTGCGGGAGACTATGCAAAAAATGTTTGTGGAAAATGGAGGTAGGGACATTGCACTCAGAAACTGTTCAGTTATTAGTGATTAAATCTTTGACAGCTAATAATTTTAGGACTTCACTGGTTGCAACACCACAACCTGCACATGGACTACAAAATCAGAAAACACCACCTGGAGTACTCTTTATTTTTCCTCATGTCTAAAAGTTCTCTTCCAGAATTTGTAGAATGTTCCTCTGAAGCATTTGCAAAATATTGACATCTTCAGCAAAACTCACGCCTCTTCACTTCTCCACATCAGTCATCAGAGTGCAGCACTGAGCTACACAAGAGTGTCTCATTGCCAAGGGGACACCTAGGCCCTCTTTCACAGCCTGATGAAGAAGCCATTAATGGCTGCATCCAGGAAGCACTCACTCAAGGTATTACACAGCCCTCCATGTCACTTGTGGACTCTGGGTTTTTTTTGTAAAGAAGGATGAGGGATATAGACTTGAATTGATTATTGACCACTGAATAAAATCAATCTACATTCAGTACCCTCTCCCTGTGATTCCAATAGCATACCACTCATAATTTTACAAAGCTTGACTTGTAAAGTTCTTAGAATCTGATTAAAATACAAAAGGGTGTTTGTTACATCCCGGGATGTATTTGGCAAATTTCTAAGTACTACAGAGCATTGTGAGGATGTCCCAGAGTTGGTCATCACGTTGAAGCATCGGTGAACACCCCAAGAAGACAACAGGAAGTCACCAGTTTGCAGGTCAAGAAGAGAATAAAGGCCTCTTCCTGAAAGATGTTTGAAGTTGGGTTTTGGTAGTTAAATTTTGGTTGCGTACAGTGTGCTTGAGCTTTCACTATCTTGTATTTTGGTTGTCATTGGAGAGTTCATGTAACTTTAGTTTGTCAGTTCATTGGTTTGTGTTATTGTATATTTTCCTTTGTGTTTTGTGTGGGCTGTGGTATTATGGTGTCTGATAAATCGTTACACTGTTTGGTTTAGCAAATGGGACAGGTTTAGGAATCCATACATGATTAGACAACACTAGGATTTATGTTTTGTTTGGTACTGTAGAACAGGAGCAAATGCCACCTTTTTATGTGTTTTTTTTGCAAACTGTTAAGTGTAGTTAGATGTAGAGTTTTTCTTTTTGGTGTTTGCTAGTGAGATTAGTTTGTTTACCTTATTGTTTCTAAACTGTTTTTTCCTTTCATCCCTTTGGTTTTGTTCTTGTCCCTTTTGCCTTACCCAGACTTAGGTGGACATGTTTTTTTTTAATATTTTCATTTGTATTCTGTATCCTGTGGTGGGTTGGCACCCTGCCCTGGATGTCCCCTGCCCTGCACCCTATGTGTTCTGGGATGGGCTCCAGGCTTCTCCACGACCCTCACCAGGAATAAGCGGCATAGAAGATGAATGAATGAATGTATTCTGTATCACCACTTTTGTAAATAACAAGTCTTTGGTTGTGGTTTGGGTTCACAATCGTATTAAACTCCTAAAATCTATAAAATATCCTGTACTGGTTATCTGTCTTCACCTGCATGTCTCCTCAGTATACATTAAATGTGTCAGAATATCCAGCACATGACAGTGAGTAAAATAGCCTTACTCCTTACCTCAGGGCACTATGGGTGCATGGTCATGCTTTACATGCTCAGTCATAACCTGTTTATTCTGTAATGTTAGCATACCCAGGGGAGGCTGGGCAGCCAGTCAACCTTGGGTCCCAAGAATTTTTTTTTTTCCCAACACCGGAGTGTTTAGTTTCTCTCCTCTGGTGTTGTTTGGCTTTATTACGTGCTATATAAAATTGAATTCATTCCAAATAGCAGGACAGAGTAAGGTATACAATTACCATACCTAGTTATGCTAACCAGGATACAGACCTACAGTCTTTCTTATATTATGAAAAGCTGATACTCCCACCATCCCTGTGGGTTTTAGTACAAAAATAGAGGTACCTGATACTTCAAATAAAGAGGGAAGAAGCCACAAGGCAGAGGTCAGGTGTGGGGATGGCAGCAGAACCCTCTTTTGCAAAGCAATTTGTCCAGTCCAGACATACAACTGGATGAATTAATCCAGAAACCCAGCCTCCCCTTTACATGTCATCTTATTTTGCAACTCAAGATTAACAATACATACAATAAAGTATTGCCCTGAGGTCAGATTTACTCCATCCATTACCAGCAGCAAAGGTGCAAATCTGTACAGCAAAATCTAAAGCGATTCATAAGCACCACTTCAGATTTTGGACACTCATGTAATCAGCAATCTTTTATGTTGGGATAAATTCCATTATCTTTGCTGGATTTATATTCCAGACAAAGTATTCTGTAATGATCTCACAGACACCAGCAAATGTAGTTGCAGAGTTACAGGATTATTTTGATCAAAGTGGAAATCCAAAAACATAAAAAAAAAATTGGACATTACACCAGATGAAGGGTGTACCGGTGTACCGGTGAGATCCATCCTAGTTGACGGCTGCTGAGACAAAGGAAAATGGTTTTCAGAATATTATTGGGCAGGGACAAGAAACTGGAAAGTACACCAGAAGCTGCACTCATAAAAAAGAGAACAATACCCCACATCACCCTTCTGTTATGTCGAAGTGTAAGTGGTAGGTAGACAGGCTGCAGGTGTCTTAGGGTGTTTCCATTTACACAAATTGCTCAGATAAATTGGATGTAGCACACCACTTTGAATCAAATGCTGTACCCAAGCCTTGTCAGACAAGCTTGCTCAGGAACAAGATCAACACCACTGGTCTTGACTACATCACAGTGATATGACTGGTTAAGGCTTTTCTGTTTCTGGAGTGTACTGTATGTTTAATTTTTTAGCGAAGATGGTGTAATTTCTAGTTTTATTTCAAATTCAATTCAGGATATAATGCATGTGTAACAGGGGCAACCAGGACTTGACCTTGCAGCCTGCAAAAAGTTACCAGACAAGACGATTAGCCCACTGAGCCGAAGACGTGAATCCCTCCCTTTGGGGACTGATCGCACTCTTGTTCTGACTACCGGGGGACTCATATGTCTTCACATCTGTTACACATGCACAACTGTTTTGTTGTAACATACCTATTTTATTAGGAGTGCACAGGAATTTAGGGTCAGGAGAGGTGAGAAGAGAGGAAGTGTGTGAGATAATCATACTGTTGAATAGTTAGCTGTTGGTGTTTTTTTACTTGATTTGCTCTAATCATAATTAATGAAGTAACCATCTTTTGAATAAAAGAGTTGGCAGGGTGTGCTATTTAGAATATATTCACTTATTACAGGCTATGAAACTTTTAGAAAAATGTATTTGTAAAAGTGTAATGTCTGTTAGTTAAATTTTACAAAGATGCACATAATCCAGCATCACATTATTGAATTCAGAATCACGCCATTCATGGAAACAGTCGCATATAAACATATATAAAGTACATTTGCACCTGCATTTGATTTATATGCACAGTACTACAAGGAATTATCTTTTCAAAATGAGTAAATTTTGAGTAAACAGAGTATTTTCTGTCATTAGTTCAGTGTCATCCATACAATTTTCCTTTTCTTGTTCTGGCTGTTTGTCTCCATCCTTCTGTCTTTGTATTTATGGATCATCTTTCAGGCTTTTTGGGACTTCTTGGTTATCAACAGATTTTTGGACTTGGTTATCGACAGAGTTTTGGACTGTGGATTTTTTTTCATACATATTGTAGCTCCACACTTCAGTACCAAATTTTTTCACATATCCTTTACAATAAGTAAAAGAAAATGACTCTTCAATTCAGAATGAACAATTCACACATATTTATTTTGCATGTCACAGGGTGATAAACACAATTGTACCATTAAGATATTGTTTTCATATGGATTCAGAAGGATTATCATGTCAAAGCATTCCAATCCACTTCAAAATACAGAACACACCAAATCATTCTGAGAACTGACAGAGATGCCCTCACATCCAATAATAGGAAATAAATAAAAATGGTGAAAATAAATGTTCTCTATGAAATGTATATGACATTTAAAGACAGGCAGAAGTTCCGTGTGTAAAATGGTTCTCCATTTGGGGGTTACGTGGGAAAAAGAAACTGTACTGTTTCTGCACTACTGTATGCCTCAGGGAGACTACAGCATGTGCACGCATTTCATTAAAAAACATCCATTTTCATTATTCATATTATATAAAAAATGTAATTGTTCCTCGCTTACTGATTTTTTCAAAAAAAAGTTAAAATGGTGATAACACATTGGATGTAGTATATATTCTGGAATTTGTAAAATTTCTATTGTTTTTGAATGCATTTTTATTGTTATGCTGAACACACACACTGCTAAAAATTATTTTGAAGAGTTAACATTATATTATTATTATTATTATTATTATTAACAATAATACTACTAATAATAATAGTGCCCATGTCTCATCATGTCTGATGCAGAGGTTTGTCCAAACATTTTATAATTCACCACATAATGTTGGCTTACATTCTAAGATGTGCTCTTTATTGAACAAACTAAAGAAGTAACCTATGGTGCATGGTTACCTTTCTTGGCATCAAACATCTGGGGAACTTTCGTATACTTCTACACTTTCTGAACTTTTCAGGAGCTATGCAATTGCAATAATATATTTTTATTTCAAACTATATTCCTGGGAGACAATGATACTGTAAAAATTTTGTGCTGAGTATTACATTAAAGGGGTATATTTTTAAAGTTCTTCACAGATTTTTCAAATTAATTAGTATACAAGGGCCCATCAACATTTTCAAATAGAATTATTAACAGATATAATAAAAATACTAATGGCTTAAATGTACATCAAAATTGATGTGTACAGATTATTTCGGCATTCGAGGCATGGCAATTCTCAATGAGAAATGAAATATTGTAAAATATCAGTCATTAATACAGGAATTCTATACGTAATAGGAAACTAGTTGGGAAAATTCATAAAAGCTCACAAGCGATTTCAATACAATAAGAAAAGTACAATCAGCATGTGAAATAATTGTACAGGATGTTTAAAAAAAGGTGCTGAAATGTTTGTTAATTATATGGCACAAAATTGTGCTACCATAGACAACAAGTTTATTATCAACAAATTGCTAACCTAATTAAGAAGATGGACATATTAACTTTTTTGTATGTATGGACATTGGTTTCAAGTATATACACTATTGATCATGTTTACAGAAGAAGACAAACCCATAACGAGATATGGGTACAGTGATTTCCTTATCACACATTGAAACAAATGAAGCCATTTTTTTTTTTCATTCATCAGCATCATGCTCCCAGATATACAACCTTGTGGTGTTTTATTACAAAAACATATGCAACAAGTTGGTGATGTAAGAACATGACAGGCAATTTCTGAAGCTAAATACAGCTTGCCATGGAGAAACTGCTCACCATACATGTTACGTTTTTGTTAAATCCTACAGGTCTCCTATATAATCATGACTACTGTATTTGTTGTAGTTAATTTAACAGGTTTATTTTCTTTAAAGAAAATGTTTAAAAAATCTTTATATACAAGTTCTGTGTATATAGGTTTTGTAAGTCCTTATAGTAAATAATCCTTATACTAGTAAAGCAACCAATTACTCTATTTGTATAAAGGTAAATACTGAATGTCTCAGCATCACATCCCTCATTCGGTCTTTCTTTTATCCTCCATTAAGTTACATCAGTAAGTCATGTTTCTTACAACTAGGGAATTCAGAAAACAGTGGCGATCACTGACCGTGTCAGATGCATTTGGCAATATGTACAGCTTTAGTTATGCAAGTCTACCCCAGAATTTATCAATAAATCAAACTAAACATTAAACTACATTTCCAAAAATCTTGCTGAGGTTTTCATTGTATTCTTTCACCTACAAATACAGCATGTCTGTTTTGTGGTTGCTTATTGATTTCATACCTATACATTTTACTTTACTGCTTGTATATGTATTTTTAATTCATTTACTCTACTACTTTTCATATATGCAACAAAATTCAAATTCTAAAATACGCCTGAAATTGAAATTATGACTAGAATAATCTTCTAAACATTTTTACTTACAGACATCCATGAATGCTGTACTTTCTGGAAATTCCTGCAAAAACTAAATGGTTATTCAGATTTTTAATATTGAGGAAATAATTCCTCCATAATCCATATTCAAACTAAAAATATTAACAGTGGTAAGCAATATTAATGAAAAAGGTTGCAATAAATGACCCTTATAAACAGCACTGTTTGTTCCTCAAGTAATTAGTTTCCTTAAAGATTCCATTATTTTAATAACTTGTTCTTTTTGGTGCAGCAACAGATTTGGTTGCCACACAATGGTACAAACAGTCTCAAATACAATTTTCTGTAATACTGATGGACTGTTTTAGTGTTATTAACATTTGAAGAAAAGGCAGGTGATGGAGATCAGTAGAAACCACAGTGATTGGGTTAGGCATGCAGAGCCGTTAATGTCTCTCCCTGTTCCTGGTCCTGTAAAAGAGAAAAGAGAAGAGAAGATCGTTACACCAAAAGACATCCTCCCAATGCCATTCAGTTGACTTCTTATTTGGTGAACTCTTTGGTATTTATGCTTCTGTTTTAATTAGAAGTATCTAGTATATGCCAAACAGGGCAATCAATATCTTTTTTAGGGGCTCCAAACCCTTATTTTGGGTGCTTTCTTCAATTATTTGATCATTGTATGGTTTTGTATGATGATTGACGGAAGGTTGAACCCTCAGGATGTTGGCTTGTGTATTGGGTTCACCCTACATAGCCAGTGTATGTATGTTCATTATAAACAGTGAATTCAGCTGTGTAAGGTACACCTAATAATATCCAATACATAAAATCAAGGATTATGAACTGTTCCAAGACAAACATTGGAAGTACAATGTTCCATACTGAAGAGCTCAGTACGTTTCAGTATGGCACTGTTATAGGAGGCTTGTTTTTCTACATGTCAGCTCATCAAATTACTACTGTGCTAAAATCAACTGGATGTGCTGTTATTGTGAACAACAACATCTGAAGAGCATGAGATTTTTGTGTGTCATTCACAACAACTGTTTATCTTTGGTTGCAACAGTATTACCAAAGGCAATAAAAGATGTGGACTGGGGACTGGTGTGCTTTAAAGCCATTGGACTCTGGAGTGATAATGTCTATGTTGTAGTAATGTGATGACACTGTCATATCATTACAGAACACCTACACATCAAAAACAAAGATCTAGCAGAGAGAAGCAGGTGGTCAACTTTGATGAGTTGCTGAAGCATAGCTCGGCATGCTTTTGAGCATCAATACATCCATGTTGAAAGGCATCCTAAGAAGTTAAAGACTGAGGCCAATCATATAAATTTTACCATCCTAGGGTTAACAAGTAGAGCAGGTTAATGGGGGTCGCCAACCAGAACACAGATGGTCCCCTAATGAACAATCATAAGGACTTTTATGACAAACTCTTTCACCTCCTTGCATTTCTCCAAGAACTCAGAGAAAGATGAAGGCCATAATGGTGGGTAGTGTCAAGCTCTTGTTCTGTTGGATATTAGCGCTGCATTTGATACAGTTGATCACTCCATCCTGATAAATCAGCTTCAGTGTCATGGACCTTCATGGAAACGTTCTTAGGTGGTTTTATTCATATCTCACAAACCATTACTATTATGTTCAAATGTTGAATGACAGCATACACTCATCCATGCCCCCACTTAGATGTGGAGTACCACAGGGATCTGTACTAGGCCCGGTACTCTTCTCAGTCTATATCAGAATCAGAATGCTTTATTGTCATTGTACAGAGGTACAATAAAATTGTGAGCAAACCCATTCAGTGTAGTGCAAGGAGCAAGAATATTGAAATAACTGAAGAAAAACGATACCTATGTATACAATGAAATAACTTAAAAAATGTATATACCATGTTCATTTGTAATTGCAACAGCCCTGGGGTATGTGCTGTTTTTCAGTCTGTTTGTTTTGGCTTTTATTGCCCTATACCGCCTCCCTGAGGGTAACAGTTGGAACAGGTGATATGCAGGATGGAATGGGTCCTTCAGGATGCTGCAGGCTTTTCTATAAGGACAGGAGAGCACAGCCAATGATTTTCTGTGCTGTGTCGATGACCCTCTGGAGCGCTGTCTTTTCCTGGGCAGTACAACTGGTAAACCACACTGGGATGCAGTACATCAGTACACTTTCAACAGTGCATCTGTAGAAGGACACCAGCAGTTCTTTGACCAAGGCATTGTTTTTCAGGACCCTCAGGAAGTGGAGTCGCTGCTGTGCCTTCTTGATCAGTGTGGTGGTGTTGGTTTTCCATGTTAGGTCATCATCTAGATGCAGACCCAGAAATTTGAAATGAGAGACCCTCTTCACACAGTCCTCGTTGATGTATATGGGCTGAGGGTCAGATCTGTTCCTCCTGAAGTCTTGTTTACGATAGACCGAGCGTTCATGAGGAAAAAGCTGGGGAGTGGAGGTCTGTGTGGTGTTTTCTTTATCCTCTCCCATGTGTTTTTCCTTATCCTCTCCACTCTGTAGATCCGTTTCTGCTTCCTGTCCTGCCATCACCTCTTCCTTTTGTTCTTTGGTATTATGAACCATGGAGAGCCCGGTGTTCTGGCTATGTTTGTGGGTATGTTATGGGAGTGAAGAAACTCCATTGTAACAGTCCCTTCTCTCTGTGATCCCAGTAGCACGAGGTCTTTTCGTTGTAAATAACATTTGCCCAACAGGCTGTGGTTAAAATGATCGAAAGTACATAACAAAACATACAAAAAAAGCACTGAATGGAATGGGAGAACTCCAAGCCGCTGGATCTGTTCACACCACTATCTTGGAAAGAACATGTAATGTGTGATTGTGTTTACCGTGTTTATTGTTTTGGCATGTTCAAGTGTAAGATCGTGTAATGTGCTGTTGTGAGCGTGTATCGTGTATATGGAACAAATTCACTTAGTTGCCTTTGGGTAAGATTATATGGCAGTATAATCTGAACTATTATACTTACATCGATGACACTCTGTTAGATTAGATTAGATTAGATTAGATTGAACTTTATTGATCCCACAGTGGGGAAATTCTCTTGTTACAGCAGCTTA
>JABJVR010001999.1:0-18160 GCA_025773905.1 Chitala chitala
CACACGCACACACACACACACACACACACACACACATGCACACGCACACACACACACACACACACACACACACACACGCGCACACTCAGACAAAATTTAACACACAAATGCCAACAGCAACATTTTCTTGCATGTAACCTAAATTTATACTGATATTTGAATTTTTGTTTAATTTATGAACGTTATACCGTAGAAATGATTTTTAACTTGCACATTGTTTTCATGAATGGTAAATGAAGTGAGTCAGTTACATTGTTTACATGTAATTGTCCATCGAGCTTTAAATAATTGATACTTGTGGTTTTGCTTAGATTTGAGGAGTAGAAAGAACCTCTGCCATGACAGGTTCTGTCTTCTAAGTATCTTCAGGACCAAGCCCATAAGATATTAATGTTAAACATACACATTGTGCCCACAAAGGTTTAAAACGCATGAAGTATAATTGTGTGGCTCAGTCAGACATCACTCATTAAAAATGGAGGGTATAGAGGACCATTGTCCTCTTTCAGCAGATTTTGGCTGCAGCGCCAAGTGTGGCAATCAGTCTGAAGGCCTTGGGCAACCTTTCAGGCAACATTTCATCAGAAAACACACAGAGAGGTTGATCATCCTCTCCCGCACTTGTCTCAGGAAATCCACACCATGTTTAGTCCGAGGAGTATTTTATAGTTTTCTTTGTGTTTTTTCTTTTCTTATTATTAAAAATAAATTAACGATAAACTAACACAAGTGAAATGATACCCAGTACATAATAATAAATGTAATTTGAAAAATAAATGGTACCTTTTTTGAAATTAACAATTATCTATAATTTTTTTGCATGTATTTTTTCTGTTTCAGGATAATTATTTTTGAAGTCTTTATCGCAGTACTCTCACGACTCCAGGGTTAAGGATCCCTGTTCAAGGCTAACGTGGAGCTGCTCCTTCAACAGATGGACATTTCTCAATGTGCTCGGTGTTTTAGTAGGCACTGAAACAAAGTGTACTTCAAGCAAAACTTTGAGCTTTTCCTTCATTTGGATTTCTCTACTAGAGTCTCATTTGGACTCTCACAAATTGATAGTGTGACCAGGGCTGCACTTTTCACATATTACCACACAAATTTTCCTAAAGCACAACAACTGGCCACACTTATCTGTTGTCAGCAAAGTGTTTGCAAGGCATTTCAATGCCTTGCAAACACTTGCAATGCCATGAAATATTATGGTCAAACCAAGCAAAGTTTCATGCCTTTTACAATTCATGTGGGTTAGTCTGGTATGAAGCAAACCAACTAAAGTTTCATCTTTACACATTAAATCAAATCAAAGTTTAACATCAAATATGCATTCATTATAAATACATAACAGTCAACAGTCATCAAAATATGATTTTAACTTTTGAAAAAAAAAAAAAACAAAACTGGTACTTCTTAGCTCATGGGTGACATGTTTTCCTATCAGCTTTTGAGAAAGAGTAGGGGCCGTAACCCTACAACCTTGTGCTGTCTTTCTCCATACTGTTATTGGATTAATAACATGGGGATTATATACAGCAGTGCACTCCTTATATGTATGAATAACCCATATAAGGTGTACACTGCTGTATTTAATGCCCATAATAACATATTTAAGTATGTAGTTACTACGATAGTGTGAAAACAGCCAGGAATAAATTCCCAATTTCATTGTGCTGGTCACCACAATGCAGTTTTACTGTAGAAACATTATGCACTTAGCTTTAAGGTTTCAAAATAATGATGTATCGTGTGTTCATGTTGCCTGCCTGTGAGGTTTACCAGCACGCGGGCACTCGAGAACACGTGTGTACAGTGGGCGTGTGCCTTGTCTCATGTTCAGCCATAACGCGACTTCACTTGGTACCATTTTAAACTTTTGAATTCTTTTTTTCTTTTTGTTATATTTCACTGCCTGTACATTTAGAGAAGAATTTGCACAACTATAGTTCACTGTTTCATTTCACGTCTTCGCGGCTTTCTGCTCTCTTGTGATTGTTGTTTTAGTGTTGTTTAGTGTTTCTGCTGACACCTTATGCATCCTTGATGGGATGTTGTTTATTCACTATGACTTTGCCTTTCTCATTTGGCAGCACAATTCCTCATTCTGCACTTTGTTGTAATGAATGTCAGTGTTGGATTTCTAAACTGCTGCTCAGTTCTGCTGAAAAAGCCTTTTAGACAGAGTATGTCTGTGTTCTTAAATGTAGCTATGCCTTTTTTGTGGCTCACTGTGGAGGGAGAAGTGGACGGTAGCCATTGGTGTCAGGGGTTACGCTTTATTGAGCATCTGCAGACTAGCTGTGTCCAGCAGTGGGGGTTGTGTGGATGGTGCCAGCTGTAAGTGCCTGGTCTGCAATCTGCAGGTTAATTTGGCTTAATGAGATCCTCAGGCAGTTCAAAGAAGGCTTCTGTAACTACTCTGGAAAGCCGGCTACCTCCAACACGCTGTTTGCATATACTTTGCTACATGTACTGGGTTAACTGATAGGTTAAATTCACATATTTCAAGTAACAATGTCAGCTGTAAGACTGACTGCATGCAAAGGGGGAGTGATGAAAACACAAGAGTGAAACGGTCCAGGTAACTGTGTACACCCTTAAGACTGGATCCTTTCAGTGCTCGGCCATTTGTGAAGTCAGTTTGTGGGGAACGATTAGAAGATGTCTGTTAAAATGAAAATAAAATAAATAAAACATCTTAAAATGAACCCCTTTGCCCTAACCCTTCCAGCCCCTGTCCCACTGCTTCACATACCATAGCCAGCATACAGTCATGTCTATTCAACATGCTGCTTGTTTTGGGATGGTAACAAACACCGAAGGGGCTACAGGTGAAGGACAGAACTGTCCGACACGCCGCTTTTTTCGTGATGCTCACGTTCTAAAGGACACCTCTCTCTGAAGTGGGAGCTCTCTTTCTGTCTTTAAACTGTTTTCTTTCTTTAGTTTGACTTTCGTTAGTGCCTTCCCATTATGGGATACTCCCACAGGGTGCAAAGACCCTGGAAAAAAGCAGAACTGAGAGCATGCAGTTTTTTATTACAGAATGTGCAATAATATGTGCTTACAGTGCAAGTGTTCAACCAAAAGGGTGATTGTCTCTCTTTGTGTATAGAATCAGAAATACTAATTTCATTATTACGTTTTCACTTACCTGCTGCTTTTCTGCTTGGTTTGGGTCAAAAGAGCCTGGGGACCAGTAAAGAGATGTAAATAATTTTAATAAAATAAGCCTGTTCCTTTCTGAGTTATGGAGTGTGGGTTTAGATTTACAATACCAAGTATTATAACTGGTTTTTACTGAACACTTCTAGACTGAGTACAGATATTAAGTGATTCTGAAGTGATGTTTGTAAATGATGAAGAGACCATTCACAGTTATTACAAATAATTATTTGCTTTCTAATACAGCCAGAGTTTTATCTAACCTTTAAAAATTATCTTACTGTAATCACATATGACATAGAAAATCACCATACATCAATGTTAGATTAAAGCTTGTGTGTGTAACGATCTGTATCCCCAAAAGGACAATGGAGAGATCGATGCAAACACTCAGGTTTAATGGTAAACAAAGTTCATAACAAAAATTATCCAAAAGGGGTGAACAGCCCAGGGACAAATGACCAAAAGGTAGACCAAACAGCACATAAAACACTGGAACTAAACACACAAACTAGAAACAACCAGGCAGAAGACCAGGGTAACTGAACAGGAGAACGAGGACAGACAGGAACCAAGGAATCATGACCACATTAACATACACCAGATCACTGTTAAAGCCAAGATTCAGAGACCCAATAAACAACCAGAATTGCTCTACAATACCCCACACCAACAGGGACAGAGAAAGTTTAAATAGAAGTTCTAACCCAAACGGTGTAATCACTAAAGGAATTGAAGCAGATACCAAGAACTGAAACTAGTATAGGTATCAGCAAAACTAGACAAGATAAAAATAACATAAACCAGACAAGACATGAAACCTAGAAATGAGGAAAAGCCTAGACAAGGTAGCGCCAACACCAAAACTATACAGGCCATGACAGAACTTGTTTGTGTTGTTTGACCATGTAACTATTATTAGCAGCACAACCATTTTAATTTGTGAGAGTATATAAACACGTTTTGTTTACCTAAGATATTTTGTTAACTAATTTAGTAACATTAAACAAATATACGATACACATGTAGTCTCACACTTCTTTAAATATTTTCCTCAGTACATGACAGGGAGGCAATCGAAGCCCCTATTTTCCTCCAGTGTTTTCTTCAGTCAACACTGCAAAAAGTGTCACCAGGTGAGATGAACTGGGCTATTTAGTCTGTCCTACACAGCCCCATCCGAGGCAGCAGCAGGAACCCGTGAAGGGCCATAAGAAGAGACATCCTCTACCCACATTCATGTGAATGAATGCACGACCTTCTCATTGCAGGCAGCTGCTGTGTCACAGCAGAGATTAAAAGCTCCGGCTCCATGTAGGATACACCTGCCTTTGACTGGTGCTCCACTACGGTAGCTTTGGTAGAGCAATCCTATGTAATATTTCGGGCAGGTAAATTGACGATGCAAGCAGTATATAAAAATTCAAATGTCAGTATTGTATGGTGTATTCCTTTCAGCCAATGTTAGTGCATGCGTTAAACAATATAAGATAAATTTCTAATTCCCTTACAGTTTCAAAGAGAAGCAACATCAGAGCCAGAGCTAATTTTTATGGCTCAGGGGCTGCGGAGCAGTAATTAATGCCACTGTGTTATGTCTGGTGTGGACGATCTGAGAACATTCTTCATATTTGATGGCACTTTTACGCACCTCAGACGGATAAAATGGACAATTTAGGAATACCAGACTTCAAACAGATGCCAGAGGAGTGCAGATAATTATGCAGCTGATGGTTTATGGTGCACTGAGGGTTACACATGGCAGCACTGCCCACAAGCGGGAACTGCAAGCATTGCCACTCATCCCCGTGTTTGAACAGCCAAATGCCTTCCATGTTTATAGATGAGCAACATAAATTATCGGCCAGCCCATAAACGCATGCATCACAACGGTCAATTTAAATACATTGTTTTACTTTCCCATCAATACCAGTTATATCAGAGAATAATTGAGATGTTTAAATTTAAGTCTGAAGCGTGACATGTGACAGTATACCCTGATTGCCATGTGAAAATTATGAAAATTAAGGGGGAATGCTAAACATAGTAATAGGTAATTAAAAAATTATTATGTGTTGTCTAAGTATTTTCTTCACTTATGTAATTTGGAAAGGAAGCCCATATCCTGTCCTTGCATTATTATTATTATTATTATTGTTATTGTGCATAACATTCATTGTGTATGTTTTTATGTATATATGCAGTATACATAAAAATCTGAAAGATGTTTGTCCAACATACCAGCTAGGGTAGTTCTGTGCTACTATAATTTTGTTAAATATTTCAATATTTAAAAATATTTCAAAGGTTGGGAAGTTAAACTAGGCCTCTATTAGGTGATGTCTGTCATGTGTTTTTCCATAGGTAAAACATTCCACTACTGAAGTGCTCTGATAGGCATGGTATCTTTCCAAGTTCATAAAAGAACAGCAGAGTTTCTCAAAATAAAGTTTAATACAGTTAATTTTATTTTGTTTCTCTGTCTTTTGGAATACAACCTGAAAACTCTAAAGGTTTTAAAACAATTTTATTGTTTTGAAACCTTAGAGTAAAGTCTGTTTAATATGTTCAAACTTAGATGGTTTTGTAGGATTTCTTATAGGATTTCTTTAACATACCATTGGGGATTTTTGAATATACCCTAAGTGCTTACATACAACTTTTATTAGCACAAAATTGTTAACTGTAACAAACAATAGTTACCAAATCTAAGTTGATTCCAAAATTCTGACATTCTTTATAGGAAAATTTTCTGTCTAAAAATTATGTCAGTACTGTTTCAAATCAATCACATATACATACAAAAATGCAATTTAGACAACGTTGTGTTTACAAATCATTCATATATTTTTTTAAAGGTTTACGTATATCTCTTTTTAAATCTGATGCTATTTGTTTTGTCTGTCAATTACAGTAAATTACTCATAGTGGAGGAATCTAAGCAACTTGCCATTTCAGTTTGTATAGCATATTTCTCCCCCTATCTGTTGCCATCTTTATTAAATATGTTCTCATAAAAATCAACCATCTTTTAAGGGTGTGTGAAAAAAGGTAGTAACCATTTTATAAAAAATAAATAAATAAGAACATCTATAATGGAGAAGTAAAGGTTAAAGATTACAGCTGAATGTTTTAATTTTAACAGAACATGTTCAGTGGCATAAATAATTTTTAACCCAACATCTTCACCCCTTTTCCTGAAACATTTTAAATTCAACAATGTTAATGTTTGCCAGGCAAACTTGTGAAGGCACTTCACAAATGCTGAGAGGTTTGTTCCATTTATATGTTCAATGACCACCTGCATGTTGTCAATTCCAGATTCAATTGACATTTTGAAAAAGCTCGCTGAAATACCACAGGAAATTCTATTAGTATTTTATACTTCCCAAATAAAATATGGTTTGCCAACAGCTAACTAAAATACAGGTACTTAAATTGGTAATGTAATGGAAGGGTATCACTAACCAGCACTTACGAGAGGGCTACAGAAGGAAGAAAGCTTCTTAAATTATGTTAAATAAAGCTAACCAAACCATAACCAAAGTATCTTCTGTTCTCTTTATTATGAAAGCATGTTTATTGTCAACATCTATTGCCTTTTGGTACTTGAGATATATGGAATTTCAGTGTAGGAGTTTAAGTATACATTTTGGGTAAACGTCTGAACCTATGTCTAAGGTGTAAGGTCATACACAGTAACGCTGGCTGAGTTAATTTAACACTAAAGGTGTTTATTGGAGCCCTGCAGAGTAAAATGAACACATTCAGTAATAAAATAAGTAAACTAGATTTACATCAGTGTTGAAAAAGGTAGGTGGGACGACTGAAACAAAACACGTTTGGAGAATAAGAAATTAATAAAAACATTTCATTTAATAAGCATACAATACATTGTGTATGGTTATGAATGTATTTTGTAGAGCATAATGTGTTTGGTACATATTTTATGATTGATTGAGTCAAATATTTGCTCACTCCCTCACTAACTAACCATTTATCCTGAACTGGGACACAGGTGTCCTGCGGGTATATCCTGGACAGGGCACCACGCCATCGCAGGGCACACAGACGCTTACACACTGACATACACTAAGGGCAATTTAGAAACACATGGCCTGCATGTTTTGGACTATGGGAGAAACCCAGAACACCTGAAGGAAATGCCCATATGTGTGTGAGGTAAACATGTAAATTCCACACACACACACACACACACACACACACACACGCACGCATGAACAATAATATTGCCAAGACAAAAAAGGGGAAGAAAAATGTAAGAATTTAGGACTGTGCATAGATTCTGTGATTAAAGTCAAGCATGCACTGAAGTTCAAAGCTTCATTAACATGTTCAACACTTAAGCTTGTTCAATGCTGTAAAGAAATTTAGACTACAGTGACATCTGAAGAAGCGAAACCAATCTGATTAAATAGTGTCCAGGGCATGTCGGGGGGATGGTGGGGGGGCACCAAATATTGTCTTGCCAACCCTAGTGCCCATCCTTCCCCCCACATGCTATTTAATTCAGTGGGTTATTGCCTTGGTATTATCTGTAGACTATATGCTTGCATCCCAAACAGAAGAAGCGGCCATGTTGCATAATTGCCCAGTCATGAGCTTTCAATGCATGCTTGATGTTCCTAGATTGTAATCTGCCCAATTGCAAAATCTTGCAAAAAGCTCTCAGACCACCATCCTTGTCAGATACATAAACGGTATATAAGGGCATGGGTAAACTGAATAATCCTTTCAATCACAAGTTGATAAAGAGATAACAGCCCTCGACACAATCTTTGCTTTTCAGAAAATATCAACATGAATTTTTCACATACCATTAAATGTTCAAACACTGGTGGAGCTTGCCTTCTGAAATCCACATTGGTGCATTTTTCATTTAAGTAAAGGATGAACCACAATGGGGTGAAGTTATGTAAAAATAACACACAACAAAGTGGTGTGATGCAGTCCTGATACAGAGTAGAGGTGCATTTCAGTCACTTATACTTCTGTGGTTATAAAAAATTCAAGCAGTGTGCTTTGATCAATCAAAATTGAGAATTCAACAATGCTGTCGTTTAAACAATAATATTACGTGTAGAGTGAAGGCAGTGCCGAATAATTTTACATATACGGTATTTATAGTTATGATTTGTAAATTACCTTTTGCTTTGATGAAGCTGTAATTTCACTTGGCAGAACCCTCATTACTCTTCCACAGATATTGTGCTACCCACAGTGGGAACGTATCAGACCATGCTGACATATAGTCAGCAAAAATCCGGTATGCATTACAAAGCTTTTTTTCTGTGCATTTCTGCATTGAATTGAATATTCCCTTTGTGGCTGAACCATTCTTTCACCTTAGGAGAGAACAGTCCCTCTTGCCTAAGGAGTGAAAAGATGAATTTCATACATTTAAGTAAACCTGGCCTTCACTGCCTGTCCATTTCTCAGGAGATTCCCTTTCTGTTTGATGCAATCAATTCTTCCCGTGGTCAGGGCTGCTACGAAAAACGGACTCTAAAGATCATGTGATTTGCCATGCTACTCATGTGCTCAAAGCTTCAAAATGGAAGATGACTAATCTTGACTGCAAAATCTTGGCTGCTATTTACTTAGCGTGACAATTTTGACCCTAAACATGGCACCTGCATATCATTTGGAAAGACTAGCAGCCCTTCATTTATTTCAAAATTGTACTTCTGGGTAAAATGACTATAATGGAAAGACAAGCCACTGAGCAGCAGAACTAAGAGTGCACGACTGGAATGGACCCTCACCAGATTTAACTCAGTTACTTCACACTGTTCAAATGACACTCATCTGTGAGGAAACACACCAAATTTTAATTCAGTCTTCACACTCTGCCTTCATCTCTTAAATCTAATGTTTAGCTCTTTCTCTGTTGTCAGCGCTGAACAAATACAAGCAATGTGTCCGAGTACATTGCCATTGATGGTCTTTGTAGCCACACCCAGCTGTGGTATTAGCACCCTACCCTCTCCACATGGCTAATTCTCAATCAGCAAGACCACCATAATAGAAGCACCACAGGCTGCCACATGGACTCCCTGTTGTATTTAATATTTTATTGGCTGGGCAGCCTGTCAATCTTGGGCCCACAGAGATTTTTTTTTTCTCAACACTGTGGAGTTTTTGGTTCCTCTCTTACGTTGTTGCCTGGTTTTAACTTTAACCTCAATCATCTGCCTGCTGTTAATTCTGTATTATCTGTAATATCTTTCTGTAAAGTGCTTTGAGACAACTTATTGTGAAAGGCGCTATATCAAAATAAATTGAAATTGAAATGTTAAGTTTTTAAAAGCAGCTAATGTTAAAAAGTCTGCTCATTTAAGTCTCCTATTATTATTATTATTATTATTATTATTACTATTATTATTATTATTTACAAGTATGTGTAGCACATGCATTAGTTCCTGAAATTTTTCGTGAATAGGACCAATAGGATGTCTAGGACAAGAAGTTTGTAGGTTTTTGCAGTGTGAACAATTAAAAGTGGTTCAAATGAGAGCAACATCTGCTGTGCTTATTCATGTTTGAGTTAACATGCAACTATATGTCAATATGTTTTCCAGTCCTTACTGTAGTCATCATATTAAATTAACAAATTTCTTGTTGAAATATCTTGCTGTATGTTAAATGTTCCACACATCTCATTAAGACTGAAAAACACAACACTAATGTTTTCATCCCTGTTTTACTCCCACTTCAGCTTTTTCAGTGCAGAAGGTAATGTAGGAAGAATACGCAAACCACTTAAAATAAAAGTGCAAAAGAGGAGCTTGTTAAGCCATAGTCTTTTTTGTAATAATATATTGTTTCCTGAAACCATAACAACTTTTGTGTCATTCCTGTCATCAAAGGAAAGTGAAACGTAGTAAAAGAAAAATGCACATAAGGACGTTTAAAAAGCAGAAAAGACCAATTTGCCAATAGATGGAGAACTGAAAATTATGCCTTTGACCCTGACAAAGAAAGCAATACATTTTCAAAAATTAAATAAAAATTCACCTGGTCACACTCGTGCTCCAAAACTGGTCTTATGTTTCATCAGGTCCTTGGGCAAAATTTTCTATTTAGCATTTCAGTTCAGATTTTTTCAGTATTGCATTTTTTGCAAGGTCCCTGCAGCGCAGACACACACGCAGGGGTAATTCAAACCACTTTTCTGTCTGCAAAGTTGAGGAGGATGAGAGTGACACAATTTAAAGCATTCAGTGAGCCCAGATGTATCAGTAACTGTAGCTTTGTAGGCCAATTTAACGAATCCAACTGGTGCATTCAAAACTCCAACATATTTAAAGCATGTTACCATTAAGTGTTGCTTATGTTACTACAGATATTGGCCCTTTCAGTGTTGTTGGTCCTAGTAATAGAATCGTGTCAGTGGTTTTTATTATAATAAGCTTTTCAGAAGTCAGCAAAAGATAGTTAGCAAATCAGACAGTGATGAGAGGGAGAGATGGTGTAACGTCTTTAGGCCTTGTGGCCAGAGATGTATAAAATGGTATAAGGACAAATGAATCCTCTCGGTTTTTCATTGCCTTCAGCACGGGGGATTAAATGTACACTCTTTTATTACCATATAACATTAGGTTAAACTAATTAGACATTTGCAGTTGTGTATTAAAGGTACCTACTATTAACACCTGTGAGAGTATCGTTATTAATGGTACTCCTAACTCACGCATGGGCTTTAACGTTAAATTGTTCAGTTGTGGTAACATACAATGAAACAGTTTCCATACTGGATATTGTAGCTGCATTTTGTAAAGGAACTGAAAACATAAATATTATAAGTTAAGATTCTAAATAACTGATGTTCTAAATAACATGTAAGAAATACAGTAATTAGTAATGTAAACAACTACCATAACTGGCAAAGTTTTTGTAAGGGACACATTTCAACTAGCATCACTATGTTGGCTTTTTCTTTATTTGTTTATTCGTGTATGTTTTTACTTATTTTGACTCTGGGTATTATTTACAGGTTTTCCACCAAAGTCAGTCGTTTATTGTGTGTTGTTTTATTGTTCAACTTCTTCATTTCATGCTTATTTCAGTTTTAAAATGTATCCTCGGTTTTATTGTTTCAGAATTTTGTGATTTATTAATTGCGTCTCATAAGTAGTACCACTTTGTATTTAGTAATACAAATTAACAACGTATGTGTTGTTTGTTTAATTCAGTAAAATTAATTGTAGTTAATATTTATAATTATAAAGGTTGTTGCTTGATCTTTTAAGTACCTTATTTGTAACTGAACTGAAAGTTAAACTTAGCTGGTGCCTTGAGGTTTGGGAGGGGAAAAATAAACATGAAGACATTAAAACATTTTAAAGTTTTAGTGTCACAGCTGTATACTCACTACATATTTTGGTCCTCTGTGTAAAAAGAATTAAGACTTAAAAGAACTTCCGATACAATAGATTCAAGATAATCACACCCACCGTTGCTTTTAGACTTCCACCTTCTCTATCACTTATAAAAACCATGGTTTTTGAAAATGTATTTTTAAAACACACAGTAGGCACAGATTATCTTAAATGTGTCCCTTCTTTGCAACAAATGCTCAGGAATTTACAAAAAATAGTTTTAGTAACTATTGCTATACTATTGCTGCATACATGTGAATCTGAGTGAAATAGTTCATCTCTCCAAGTTTTAAAGCAAGCAATCTGTAGCTGATAAGGACCTACATGGCACAGATTTACCTGCGTTTGAAATATTATAAAATAGATTTTTGTACATTACTGGTCATGCAAAAATACAGCAACAGTCAAAATGACAGGTTTAATTTGTTGTAGCCACATCCATTTTGGCACATTAACGAGGTTGAGATAATTGCACCTCTGCAAGGTGCTGGGTCCAAGCCTAGACTGGCAAAAGGCTGGATGCTCCTCTAAACATCTTAAGGATGAATCTTTTGCTTGTCTGTTGCCCTTGGAAAGTCCTTGTCATGAGGATTTCATGTCTCAAGCCACAAAATACATGTTGTATATAGCTATTGAAATGTGCATACTAATTTGGTTGTTGCTGTTACTGTATAGGTAACATCATAAGTTCACGTCCAGATCTGGGAAGCTGAAAAGTTCCCCAGGACCTAATGCTGTAAAAGGTTGAAGCGTTGGAATTGTTTTTCTTGATTTTATAAGTCTTTTTTCAATGGGGCCCAGTACAATGGAATCAGCTTATTAAGGAATCAAACTATTTCTCATTAATGGGCTTTATAAAGAGGCTTATATACTGTATTTACAGTTTAGCACTTATTAAGCCATGCATTGTGCTTATATAAACTTGGAGAGGAGGGCAGAGGAGACGAATTCCCCCTTGTGCAAAATGAGCAGCACATCTGCAAGGTGCACAGCTGCAAAAGAACATAGCCTTGAATTATAGAAATAAACATGGTTTTTCAGTCAATTAGTGATACTACTTCTAAAATTTAATTAAAGTTATACATACAGCAGTGGTCAAATTCGAGTAACCAGGCTTCTTTTAAATTCTGAATTTTAGGGATGTCTACGGTTAGTGCACACTGGTGAAAGCATTAACCTTTTAAACCCCTTTAGGAAATCACTTTTTTGAGATGTCCTATATTTATGGGTGCATTAATTTTTAAACATTTTTGAATTTAATAGAATAATTCTCCCCAAAAGCAATATTAACAATATTGTAAAACATGCATTTGTGCTGTACTTAATTTCAGGTTAGCTTTAAAAACTTGCGTTACTGACAAGATCGTGAAAGTCTTGTCCCCTCAAAGCAAGGCACCACCCACCAAAAAATGTATTTATCTTAAAATGAGGCCTGTGGCAATAAAAGTAATATTTCTTTTTTCAATTTTCAAAGCTGTATTTACCAAGGAAATTAGTTTTTAATTGTGTTATGGGTGCAAGTGAAATAAAGTCATGTCATAAAATCAAATAAAATTGAAATGACAAACACTTGCAGAATGCTGAAAATCCATTTCATCCCTGATATTTGTCAAAATATTTTTTCAGACCCAGTAATTCATAGGACCTATAGTCTATTTCTAAATGAACTGGGCAAAAATAATATGAGCACAAGAATCCTATAGCTGCATGGACATTATTGTAACTCTCAACTATGTCAATAACTGACCATTCACGTTTCCAATGAAATATATCAGTCAGTCAGACGTCTTCTATACTGCTTCATTCTGTTAAGGGTCACAGGAAGCCTGGAGCCAATAGGCCACAGGGCAGGGCTCACACACACACACACACACACACACAACAGGCAATTTTGACACACCAATCAACCTAACCTGCATGTCTTTGAACTGTGGGAGGAAACCTAAGAACCCAGAGAAAACCCACCAAGCACAGGGAGAACATGCAAACTCCATGCACACAGACCCAAGGCAGGAATCAAACCCCAGGCCTAGCGATGCAAGGCAATATTGCTAACCACCATGCCCCTGTGTCACCCATATATCAGTATTGTGCAAACTAAAAGGTGACCAGTGACCTTCTAGTTGGCTATAAACTGTGACCGTATACCATAATGACAAATAAAATGTGTGTCTCTCTGTAGGGTCATGAGCACAGGGGGGGATCTTCCACAACCTTATAGTGAACCAAGAACTCCTACAGCACTAACCAGCAATGTAAGATTTTTACAACTGCAGCAAGTTTTAAAATTTGTTACTAAACAGTCATTTACAGTAAGCTCTATAAAACAAATGGGACTTTTGAAAAGCTTTTGAAGATGTTGAGTAAACTGAGAATATCCACCTTGTTTTTCACGCTAATAAATGGCAGGGATAAAAATGTTCTCTTTGGCAAAGTGCAGTAGCCCTGATGTTTGTGCAGGGCCTTCTTGTGTGGGGGACACAGTGGTAGCTTAGAATATTGTGGTGCTGTGGCAACTGCCTGGACCAAGACTTCTCCATTCAGCAGTGCTTCATTGTCTTGCAGTACTCTGTACTTGCAGTGCCTTCTGCACCAGGACAAGCCTGCTGGTAGTTTTGCCACTCAGCCAGGGCAAGAGGACCCAAAGCAACAGCATTTCATACCATCACCTGTGGCCACGATTCCCGGTGCCCATGTATATCCATCAGGTTTCCCCGAAAGGTATTGATGAAATGCAACATTCAGTGGAAATATCTTATGCACATGAACATCTGTAGCCCAGAAATCCACTGCACACTTGCGCTGTGGAAGTTGAAGCCCTGCTTCTGCCGTTTTTCATCATCTTCCAGACACTGAGATGTTCGATCTAATCCACCTTTTACCGAGTTAAGCGTCTTCCTTCACATCCGTTGTGATGGGCCACCTACGCAGGAAGAACAGCCCTATGACCTGTGATAAGATCTTACATAGTTAGGTATATGTACTATAACTCAGCTCCTATAAACGAAATAGTGCATTTACAAGGTCTATTACATAAATTAGAAGCATAAAGTGGTAATGATAAAGTGGCACCTGTGATTTTTTTGGTTTCCGGACATATTTATTTATAATCAGTATTTTACCCAAATGTAGTAAATAGAGTTTTATTAATTATGCAATTTTAAGAGAAACAAACTCATTCAAGACACCTAAAACCTGTTTCTTAAACAAAAGAAAAACAGCTCTCAAACATGAACTGAGCTGAAGCTAAGCATATTACAAACACACAAAAATTATTTCATTTTGCCTTATGGAATTGTTTAAAAAATACATTTAAATTTATTATTGTGCTCTGAGGTATGTAAGGCTTTTTCCATTTTTTAACTTTGAAGTATGCTTAAAATATACAGGTAGAGGGGGCACCATCAAATAATCAGTAACTTCAAAAAGCACACTGCCACTCATCTTGTTCGCTGCTAATATCCCCCAGACATTTACATTTAAATTATTCAAATTCATTTAGTGGAAGCAAATTGGTCTAAGTTCAATCAGAAAGCAGACTGTCAAAGAACAAGAAGTGTTGCCTAATTGTCACTTGTTTGCCCCATTTCAATTGGGTAGCCTGGGACCTTCCAGACAATTCTTTTAAGGTGAGCTCTACATGTATTATCAGCTAAACGCAGTAAAATCCATAATCATGTGATGATAATGAAAATGGAGCCGTGTTAACCTTTAGGCTTTTATATCCATAGGGCATGTGGTGATAAAACATAAGTACCATAGTGTCTTTATCAAAGCGCCATTGCAATGTGGAAATGTCAATATAAAAATGACTGAAGGCGAACTGAGATTTCATTAATTGTGAAAGTATTGCTTTTGATTGATGTATTACTATGGTTGTTAAGGGGCGGAATATGTAACATTTGTTTGTCTGGTTAGTTTGTAGTTTGTAAAAAAAATAAAAATAATGAAACAATGGAAATATGTTTCTTGGGGAAAATGAGAAATGTACATGTGTGGTTTTGTATTATGTATTAAATCACACTAACCACAATGCATAGACATAGCTGGTATTACTTTATATACAGTATGTGTATATAAAATATTATAATACATATAAAAAAATATAGCATATGAAGGGAAGTAAAATACCGATAATTTATTGTTACTATAGTTACTAATATTAATAATGTGATGCTTTAATCAAACCTCAAACATGGTTTTATACAATAATAAATGCTACTGTGCAGAGCAGCTGTCATTAATGCAGTAGACATGAAAAGAAACTAATTATCAGTCCTGTCTTGTAATTTCTAAAACGGTGGTGCATGTACGTGAGTGTATAACGTATGTGAATCATATCGAGGTCAAGAAAATGTGAAGAGAAAGCTTCACCCTTTATGTACTGCCTCTGACAGATATGAGCTCCCTTATTCAGTCTGTTTGCATTAATACCTTTGTAATCTTTTTAAAGATGGGCGTATATATGTGACCCATATTAATGATTATTAATATAACTGATACCAATGTAGTGAATGTGGGTTTTACTGCTGAATGGACCTGTATGAGTTGAATGAGTGAAGTGATACTTGATGTTCTCTACCATGGGCCGACATTCACAACAGGCATGTCGGATCAAGCTGCGTGGGCAGTGGCTTTGAATCTTATATGTCAGCCACATGGACCTCCAAGAGGAGAACCTAGACATAAAGATGGTTTTCCATGGACCATGCCTTCTGTAAACCTGGAGACAGCAACCAAAGTGCCTGCCACATGCCCGTCACCATGTCAGGATGTTAAAGTGGCCCCCTCTAGTGGCTTTGTACCATGTAAGCTCAACCTTGCCCTGTTTCAGGCAGACGTGCGGTAGAATGGGCAGAGGCAGAAGGAGAAGGAGGTTCAGCTTACTATGACACTGTAAGGGCTCCCACCCAGTATGTTCTGCTGGACCTCAGCCAGCCCAGACAAAAGCAGGAACAAGAGGCCTCCAGCAGCTCAGGGCATCGAATCAGTGGTTTGGGTGCACAGAGTGTATGAAAGCATATGGTAGGAGAAAGGAAGGGCAAGGATAGCACCGAGGCTTTCATGACAGATATAGGGGCAGAAAGAGCTGGTGCTCCATGTGTTCCTGGCCAGCCTCCAGCCTGACCAGCGCAGACAACCTTTTGAGACGGATTTCCACATGAGCAGGCGATTCACAAAACTAAATATTTTACTGTTTCTCGCTTGCCACAATAGTTATGATTTTTGCATGATCAGTGACTCAATACAGGCTCGTTTCAATCCATAACCCAATAACAATATCAGATAATGAACTGATAATGAAAATACATGTTAGATTCTCATGTATAGTTTCCTTTCTTCATTTTCATTTCTAAAGATGTCTGTATGGATTACAGCGATTTACGCTCTTCCAGAGTTAATAAACAATACAGTTGCTGCCCCTGGCAGCAGCCTCACTATGATGTTTTATGCCCCGCCCACATTTGCTGATGTTGATTTGTTTACACTTGTGTCTTTTGTTTGGTTGTTTCTATTTAACTTGGGTGTTTGGTTGGGCTGTCTCCTTTGGTGTAATGATCTGCTTTGAGTTCTGTTTCCTGTCTTGATTGGAAGGTGTCACCCGCAACCTGCACTTAGGCTCAAATTCCCAACTTAGATACAAGTTGCTCGATGAATGTGAAGTATAATGTTAATGCAGAAAGTTTTTTCTGGCAATGTTAGGTGACATTAGCATTATAAGTATAATTTCAAATACTTTATTTTCAATATTTTAGCAATTATCAGCTTCAGAGTTCTAAAAAGGACAATGCAATTGTTCATTGTTAGGGAAGGTGGTAGCTAACTTAAATTGTAAGTTCAAAATGGAAAAACAATATTGCATTATTAAAAGAACACCTGGCAACAATGTAATGTTTTGTGAAGAATTGATGAAAACGGTTCCCAATGAAGAGAACAAAACTGACTTTTAAAGATCTGAATAGCCAAAGTGCTATTACATTTTTCGAAAAACATGGAAGGAATGTCAGTTTTGATACCGTGTCACGGACAGGACGCTTCATTCGGGACAGTGTCAAACTGCTCGTGATGGCATGGCGAAGGTGAGGAGGTCAAACACCATTTGTTAGCCCTGCGCTAGCTCAGTTGCAGATGTGTTGAATAGCAAGATAAAAGCCCATCCCGGAAGGAGCTGACGTAATCTCAGCAAGAGATGGCAGCCGGGTTTACCGCATTGTGATGTATGGATGTATCCATCAAATACCGGGAGGTTAGAATCTGCAGGGCTAGGTCTCAGCTCTTATCTGATCACACAGAGGGTGTTACTTGTCTGCGATTCCACTGAGGCTTTCTGAGAGTTGCTTCGTGTGATGGTGAGATTGCACTGAAACGATGGACCCACTGGAGTATGGAATATGTCACTTTCCTTCAGATTAGGAGTGAGGTGATGGTCCGACACACAGTCGCAGATGTTAGTAAGATACGACGCAATTTTTGAAGTTACTTAAATCTCAGGGCTGGGGTGTTGGGGGGGGGGGGGGGCAGGAAAGAAAAGTTTCGCTGTGAATAGTGTGTTTAGAAGTGAAATGAGAATTTAAGAGAGTAGATGACAGGAT
>JABJVR010002000.1:0-18154 GCA_025773905.1 Chitala chitala
AGAGTGGCTACAACAGATCCCAGGACAAACATCAGACATCTCGGTCCAGAAGAGTGCAGTCCTAGGAACAGCAAAGACACTGCATAGAACCCTCAAGCTCCCAGGCCTCTGGTAGAGGACCCGAGCTTGGATGGATAAGGTTGATTTGGTTGATTCAAAAGGAAATGGAAAGATGTTTATGTAACATGTAGCTGGTGCCATTTTAAAAAGCATGTCTTCTACATGCTCATCAACAATTTTTTGAGCACATTTTAATATTTATAGCATCTTTCTTACGACCCCTATGTCCACTGTGCACCCCCACCCCCCCCCGGTTGAGAAACCATGGTATTTCAACATTCAAATTCAGGCTAGGTATCACTTGGACCCCCATGTGACAGCATATGGAAAGGCGCACACTGACTGGTATTGCAGCGTCTCTGTGGCGTTCCTCCAGTTGATGATCTCCAGGCTCTGAGGTCCAAGGCCTCTAACACACGGCCCCTCAGCCTTCTCATCCTGGTCTTCCATGTAGGGCCGCAAACGCACCGCTACTCGAACCCGAGACACCCGCTTTGATGTCCCAGCGGTGGCCTCAGCTGCAGGTACACGTTGGGCCATGTCTGACAGAGAAAGCCCAGTGAAAGGATCTTCCGATTACACTTTACAGGGTTTTTACCACAACAATATTTAACTCTGCTACACATTTTTGGTAGTATCGCTACTTTATAAAAATGATTTTAAAGGTCAATGTGAAAGATGATATCCTCTTTTCCAGGCTCTAGAAACAGTCTTGCCATTCACTGTTTGTAATTTAAAATTTGAAGGGTACACTAAACAATAACAATGCAGATTGGCAAAGTTATGTACAAACCTACTCAATTACATCTTGGGGCTCTAAAGGATAATTCCTTTCTAAAAGTCCAATAGAAATGTGTAAACTAGGGCTGGGAATCAGCTCTGACCTCACAATTCAATCCATGTTCCATTTCAAAAGTAACCAATTTGATTCAATATAGCTAAAATTGTAGAACAATTATTTTACAATTAATTCATCTACATTAATGTCAAACACTAATAAAGTTTAATTAATTTTTTCCATTTAACCAATAAACAAAACTGTGTACTGTAGTTACTAAGTAACATACATTACTGTGTAAAACAATTAACCAGAAAATGTGGCTGTTAAGATTTTCAAATAAGGAATGAAATTCAATTTTAAAAATCTGGGGGGAGGGGGTTCAGGCTTGCACGCCTGACACAGAGGTGGTCAAGAGATTCATAGCGTGTATAAACTTTCTAATTTTGTGCTTGAACCATTTATGTTAATATGAAAAAAATTATGAAATTAAGTTCTAATTTGATGAATAAAACTCCCTCTGGTGTATGCATACGTTTAATTATAGTAGTCTCAAACACCAGATAAAATAATACATACAATACTAACGGTCACCAAATATCTTAAAAGATCGTTATCGCCTTTTTATTTTTAGTATAACTTCGTCCTCCTAATGCATTTGAATCTACAAATGCAAAAAGCATTATCAATGTGTAAAACCGTTTCTACCGTCTACGTGGGCCACGAAAAGTACACAACTGTTGAAATTTAGTGCCATGTTGTCACACTTACCACTGTCGTGTGTGTGTCGGACTTGTGCACATATAGAGTGTACATTACACACGAGCGCGCACATACACTCCAAGCACATGATCATAATGGGGAAAGTACAATTTATGTAATTTTTTTGCTTTAACGTATAAATTAGTACGTATGAATTATGAGGCAGTGTTTGGGACATGAAAATTATTTTGTTTTTAACGTCACGTTTAGAGATATAAGAATCATAGATTTACGCAATCTGTTGGTTTTTACAATAAGATATTATAAAAGATGTCATAAAGACTTAACTTCTGAGATAAGTAAGACAAGGCCTTCAAGCGAATATACTTGTAGAACGGAGTAACTAAACAGACATTTACCTTTTTTGTTGTCGTGTGTAGCCCAGACTGGTTACACCTTTTCTCAGATGAAAACTCAGGATGAAAAAAAACTACAAAACGTCTTATAAAAACATAACTATAAACTTCAGAGACCTCAACAATCGCCTACGCCATTTCGCTGTTAACGGGATGTTTTCGTCAAAGATTTTCAAATACTGGAACGTTAGCGTATTACGTGTCATGGACCAATCAGAACTTCAAACGCAGAGTGAATCCGACCAATAAGATTTTGGAGACGTAAAAACCGTGCGACCAACAATTATTTGTATTCCAGTAGTTTTTTTTGCGGGTACATAAAATTTACACCAAGAAGGTAATCATCTTGAATAGTAAAGCAAGTTAATATACGTTAGTATTTATTTTGACTTTCTTACACAGTTTAACAATTTATATACTCTTTATTACAAAAACGACGCTGTATTTCGATAGTCATCCCCGAGTAATTTGAAGTTATTGCATGCTATGTTCACATAGCCTACTTAAATCGCGTTCACTCTTAAATGGGTTTATTTTGAATGTTATTAAGAGGCAGTAGATTAAAATGTTAAAGCATTCGCTTGAGTTGTCCCTCATAACACGTGTACAAATGTGTGGTATAAATACTGATTCAGCTGTTTGGTACACCGTTTGATGTGTATTTCAAAATGATTATGTATGTTGTTCCTTTCTATCAGACGATGCAATCTGTATCAGAGGGACTAGAATCTCTGGGCGTAGCAGAAAAAGAAGAAACTGCCATGGAAAAAAGAGAGGATGTAAAAAAGGGTGACGAGCCAGTTGAAGAGACTGAAAGAAATGAAGAGACAGAAAAAGATGAAGAAAGAAAAGGTAAGAGCAGAAATAATTACGTATTTAATGTGCACTGTGTGTTTTATTATATTCCTGACATAGAAATTGTCCTTTTACTACTATAACTGTCCATCTGTTAGAGGGTGATACAGAGGAGGGGATGGAGAAGGAATCACATGATGCAGAAGATAAAGCAGATTTGCAAACAGAGCAAGGCACACAAGAACAGCAGGAGGATGAGGAATGGGATATAGCCTGTAGTGACGATGACATTGGGGATCCTGAGAACTGGACACCGCCACCGGCTGAAATTAAGCGCCTGTACGAGTTGCTGGCGAAGGGAGAGGTGTTGCAACTGAACTGGATCCCCCTCCCACGGAGGCCCCCCACCCCTCAGTACACACCCTCACCAGAGAGAGACGGTGCAAATTCAGAGGAGGAACAGGAAGAAGAAAGACGCAAGTGAGTACACCATGAGCTGCCGCACCACAGCACCCTGCAGCCCTAAAGTTTGAATATGGCCATTGGGAGGCAAGGGGAGGGGCAATAGAGCCACGAGAGGCAGGAAGAAGGGCGCTAAAGCCACAGCAGACATGGGAGGCAAGGAGAAAAGCCCTCCAGGCTGGCTTCCAGCTGAGATTAAATGCAAATGTATGCATCCTCTATGGAAAAAGAGGCTTTGCATCTGTAAGCGCCAGTAGATGTTTCGAATGACTGATTTGCTTGGAGATTTCAGAAAGGTAAAGGAGTGTCAAGGTGACAAAATTTTGGCAGGCCAAGAAAGTGGAGGAGGAACATGATGGGGTTGAAAAAAAAAATGAACAGGTGGGCCTTAATGATGTTCATAGGTAACAAACCTGTCCTCTGTTCTCAGGACCCCCACTCCCACGGAATTCGACTTTGATGATGAGCCTGCGCTCAATACACCTAAAAACACCTACATTAACCGTCGCAGGATGCCAGGTAATTCTAAATTGTGTCACAGATTGTTGGCATAAAAGAAAAACTAAGTGGTAGTTTAGCAGGCTCACACCTGGGATCTGAATCAGTTATCTACTGTACTTTGCAACACTTTAACTGCTTACATTTTGTCCCATGGGAATATCTGAGCACAGATCAGCTCAGCTGTTTGTGCGTGCTTCCTGTGTGTTCACTTCCAGCGCCTCACGTTTCACCTCACTGTCTCCGTAGGCTCCTCAGCCCGCTCCAGCATCCGCAGGGAGGCCCGGCTGGACAAGGTGCTGTCAGACATGAAGCGGCATCGCAAAATGGAGGAGCACATTATGCGCACCGGGCGGGACCTCTTCAGGAGCGACAGAAGCAGGCTGGGGGAGGTGGGGGAACCCCTGTCTCCAAACTCACAGAAGGAGAGAGACAAGGAACGGGAGCGGGACAGCGACCCCAGCACCATCTTCTCCCCTCGACAGAGGCGCTACTGACACAGCTGCTGCTCAAGCCCCGCTTGCCCCCACAATCATGTTCTTCTCCAGGCAGAAGTTGAACGCCTCCCAGTAAAACGGTGTGCTCCACAGAACGCATGAGAAGGTGAAGGCTGAAAGCCATGAGTAGCGAGCACTGTCTGCCTACCGTCTCCTTGCCCAAATGTGTGAGGAGTCACTCCTAAAGCCCTGTGGGACGATGTGGAAAATGTTCCGTGTGTGCATGCGCTTGTGTATGCACTCCTGGGAGCAGCCTGCGTTTGTTTTCAATGGATCTTCTCATACAGACACTTGGGTTTTCTCTTCCCTAGGGAAGTCCTGCTGGTAGAAGCCAGTTTTCAGGGGACAGACTGGCATTTCATTTAAGGGTTCCATTTTATACTTGTACAATGGGTGCTATTCTCTGTTGCCATAATAAATCTTTTCCTCTAGTCAGTATTATAATGGCCAGTATTTCATTAATTCTTATGAATGTATACCTGCTGTACAACTGCCTAACAATATAATGTTAATTATTAGTTTTGCCTGCACTATGTTTTATAGCCTGAGTCTTTGCATTTGTTTATGTTTACTAAGCATGCAGTGGATCTGTGTCAAACCAGTTTAACATACAAGTGAATGGAACATATTCAATGTTTCTGGGCCTACATGAGTTCCGTTTAACGTACTTCCACTGCAATAGTGTAAAGGCAGTGACAACCTACCACAGTGAACTTTCAGCTCATCCAATCACAGAGTGCGTTGTCATAGGTACAGGTAGTGTGGGGTGGGGGGGGGGAAACAAGCAAGGTGCACAGGGCCGGCAGGTGTGTGTTCAACAGATGGCACAGGTTCAGCTGTGGTGTGCAGTTAGAGTATAAATGGCAGTTGAACTGTACTTCAATGACACACATACAACAGGATGGACAAAAGCCTTCCCCTTTATCACTGAATAAACACTAGAAAGCAAACCGTTTAAAGCTTTTCAGGAGAGTACAAGTATAGGCACTTTTTCTAAACAGATTAGCATTTTCCTTATTGCCTTCCCAATTTTGTGGGCGGGTGACCAGGTATCACGCTCACTCTGCTTTGCTCTGCAGATTTCCCAGGAGGCCATTGGCGGTGCTGAACAGGTTGATAGGTGTGGAGCCGTCAGTGATCAGGGTGGATTTAAGGCCCAGTGCCTGGAGCAGCTTCACCTTCAAGAGACAGAGAGAGGGTCAGCGTTCCGCTCCCAACAGCACGCAAGTCACGTGGACTCAGAGAGGAGGACATGAAAGGGGGAGAAAGTTTGTCATTTCTCTGTGTCCCAGCTGGCAGTAGGAGCCTGTGGTGATCAGCAGAGAGAAAGAGGCCTCCTGTCAGCACCTGCTACCAAATCCTCACCTACAGTAAGACCAAGACCTGCAATGGTACTTCATCAAAAGACAGAGGAGGGGGGTTAATTAGGGGGAAGAATGATGACAGCTTTGTAAATGGAGTGTGAGTGCAGGAAGAAAGAAGACTTTGATGTCTCCAGGGAGGCAGGATTGTGAAGTTCTCACACAGAAGACAGAGGAACACCACACTGGAATTATAGTGTGTCAGAACACACACCCAAAGGCCTGCGCTGCTGTGGACAGGATGGGAGGCATTACCTGCAGCTCAGGCCCCGCCCGGGCGATCTCCCTGAGAGTCTCAGTGCCCAAACAACTGATCTGCTCCTTGAAGCGCTGTATCTCGATCTGTGAGCTCTTCTGCTGTTTCTCCAGCTCCAGGCGGTCCATCTCTTGCTTGTATCCAAGCTCCTGCTCCCGGGCCTTGGCTAGACGGGCCAACTCTGAGTCCTGAGCACAAGCAGGAAGATCACTGTTCAAGGGCGGACTGACACGACTGAGGCAGGGACAGGTGTGCACTCAGACTGGACCCACTTTACTGTTTTATAGAAGGTCTCAGATTGCGGTGTCCACCAGAACCAGGTGGCATTAAATATTCTAATTTAGTATTGGAAATACTTTTCTCTCCCACTCACACAGATACACACTAATGGAGAAGTTAAAAAAAAAACCCATCTGTAGAGGAAAACATACCGCTTCAATTTTCTGTGCTTCTGCTTTGAGCTTGGCCTCATTCACGGCCGCCTCTCCCTGGATACGGGCCGCCTCGGCTCGTGATTGGGCCTCTGCTTTGGCCGCTCCTGTGCTCTCCACGGCAGTGCTGAGAAACACACACAAGCACAAAGGTGCGTCCAACATGACACACAGCCTCACGCAGCACAGGGTTCACAAAACATCTGGATGCTGTGTGAAGAAATGCTGTTATAGCAGCATTAGAGTAACGCTAGGGAAATGCTGTTGGGATGCTACCTAAGAGCCTCCAGCTCCAGCAGCTCCTTACGAGCCTTTTCTGCCTCTGCCTGGTCCATGATCCTCTGCCTCTCCAGACGGCCCTTGGCCTCCTGTTCCAAACGCTCTGCTTCATGGCTGCCAAGGAGACAAACAGGTGAGGTCACAACGGTCACACTGCAATGACGACAGGCCAATCTGGAGCACCTGGGCTGAGCAGAGAGCCTGTCTGACAGACACCTCCCCGCAGATCTCCCTTCGTAGCATTCAGGGGCTTTACTCCCATTCAGGTCCTCACAGAATTAAACACAGCCCAAGGAAGCAGAAAAGCAGACATACACCCAGTGGTTCAGATTTGAAGGTTTTGAAGTGAGAAGTTCAACAACGAAAAGCATCCCGTCTTAAATCTTAGCTCTTGGACAGCCTTCAGACTTCAGCAGAAAGATAAAATCCTCTCCAGACTAAACCGGGCCATCCACCAACAGATCCCACCAAAATTACACCTTCAAGCCCCAGCCATGACCTGCTACAACACTTTCATCAGAAAGACAGAGGCAAATGTTTATATTGTGTGCTGAGTTTAGGGGAGAATGAAGTAAAACTAGATTATGGGAAAATGAAAAGTATAAAACTTTTTTTTTTTTTTTTAAACCATAATTGTGAACTGGTATCTGGTTGCTTTACCACAGCTTGTGTTAATCAAAATGGTACTTTAGAACAGAGAAGCGAAACGGTTGTCAGGAGAAAACAGTTCTTCCAGGACCTTTTTGCCATCAATTGTGCTCATTAAATGCACATCTTGTTTCCTTTTCTATTTATATTAGTGTTTCAGTGAAATACATTTGGTTAGAAAACTAGGGTGTGTTACATCAGACATTAAGGTATGCCACGCTCATCTTGCCAAACACCATTCAACAATTACTTGTGCTGAATAAAAACAAGGTTTTCTCACTGCATTTAAGACAAATAAACAAAGCCTAAGATTAATAACTCTCAATTTTCAGTTTCCCACTTCTAAAATCATTAAAAATTATTTGATTATCCAGTTTTATCTAGCTGTCAGTTTGCATTGATTGTGCTGTTAATTCAGGATGGCAAAAGTGGTCTTTCACTACCTGAGTTAAGGCCCCCTCCTGGACTTTCAAATGTGACATGGGAAAGCCAGTATTATTCAGAGCCTTACAGTGTTTCAGCATGAAGGAGGGACAGACGGACAGACAGACAGACAGACCCACCGAGCTGCAGCTTCCTGGGAGTTTGTCGTGATCTCGATGGCCAGCTGAACGCTCTTCTGAAGCGCGTCTCGTGTGCGCTGATCCACCGGCTCCGCCGACTGAATGTCCACGCTGCTGATCACAAGCCCATTCTGGTTGAACCGCAGGTTGGGACGCACTGCAAGCTTCTCGTCAAACCCAAACACGGCCGAGCAGATGATCCGGTTTGAATTCTAGAAGAAAGAAGACACCTTACTTGAGTCAAGCAGACCCATATGCCATTGCAGAGGCGCTGCTGATGGGGCACAGCTGGAAGTTCGTCAGAAAGACATCTCAGCTGGTGATGACAGACAGGTGTTGAAGCACCTTGTGGAAGTCGTCAAACTGGACAGATGCCACGGCCCCGCGGATTCTGGAGGCGATGGCCTTACAGGCGTCGCCCACAAAGTCTGGCACAGAGAACACTGCTGCAGCTTCCTCTGCTGTGGCCGTGTGGGACTTGACATCGAAATGCCTGAGAGGAAAAAGTACTTTATCAAAGCAGAGCAGGTGGCTCCTTAAAGTGCAAAGAGACAGGCAGCCAGAAGCAGGAGTACAAGGCAATGCACACAGAAATTGACTGGGCTCCACTCAGAGTGAGGAACTAGTACCAGTTGTACGACAGCTGAAGTTGTAGGCGGGCGTGGTCAGCCGTCTCTATGGTGATGACGTCTGTGAAGAAGTCAGGCCCCAAAAGCAAGCACAATGCCTTGATGACATTGGCCCGTTTGGGTCTATCTCCTGATAGCGACAGAACTGTGAACTGCTCATCTGGGCCCAGCATCACCAGCTCAGGTCCAAACACAACCCTACATGACAATAAAAAAAAAAAAAGTTGACAACAGGAACATCAAAGTTATGTTTTTGCTTCATCTTGACTAACTTTTAAGACCCACGGGACAAAAGAAAGAATTAGGTCTCATTACAATGTTGGTTCATGAAAACCACCAAAACAGTAAAGTAAAAAGCGGAATTAATGCCCAAACAGTCCTTGCTACACAGTTACAGATCAGGAGAAGACGCAGTAGTATTAAAAGTCAGAGTAGTGAGCGAGAGAGGGGCGGGGCAGTCTCACCTTGCCTTCTTCTCCCTGTAATCATACACCTGAACCGCTGCATTGTGGGGCACCCTGTAGGACACCACTCTTGTTTTGTCCCACTCTCTCTTCTCCTGGCTACCCCTGAATCTTTCAGACCGGTCAGCGAGAGGGTCCCGGTGGGCCGTGAGAAGCTCCTCCACATTGGGAGGGAGCTGTTTTTCCCACAGTTCCTCGTCTTGAGTCAGGATGTAAGTGTGACCAATCACGGCCCGAACCTGGTTAGGCATCAAGGAGTAACCAGTCAGAACTAAGCATTTGGTGACCTTTGTCTCTCTGCATGGGTTGTGTTCTGTTCCCTGCCTGTTTTGGTGTGTGGGTCTCCCTCACCTTTCCTGTCCTGATGTCTCGAACATAGATTCCTTCATTTTCATCCAGCGGGATGGCCTGACGACGCATGAGCACCTCCACTGTAACCGGGGGTACGTACTCCTTTGGGCCACATAGCATCCAGCGGTCGCCTGGGCGACGGACTATACCTCCTTTTTTTGACTTGCCTTCCCCTTCTTTTTCAGTCTTTTCCTTCACTACTTGCTGGAAGAAAAAAAAAAGTACAAAAAAAATTTTATATAGCTAGTGCTATTAAATCGATCAAAAATGACATTTCATTAAGCCACACCCTTTCCCTGTGTCCTCCACTCAATTTTCTCCAAACATTCTGCTCTTCATCCCCTTCATCTTCTTACCACATCAGTGTCCACAAAGGCCTCCACAGCCTTGAGGACAAGGCCCTCCTCTTCTGACAGTACATACACATCCTGGATGCCATTTTCCAGCTGTTCTCCAGGCTGCAGGAAGAACGACCGCTCGCCCTGAATGACAGACAGGCAGGCAGTGAGGCAGTCAGTGAGAACATCTCCTCTGAATCCCCCCCACCACCATCATCAGGCTGAAGAGAACCTGGGTGAAGCGGTAACTGAATGTTTGATAAGAGATTTTAAAAGAGGAACGCTGAAGAGCAAGGGGCACCTTGACCACCCTCCTTTGGCCTAGCTGGGGCTTTCCGTCAGATCCAACCGGGTCCAAAATGACACAGTACTGGCGGCTGCTCAGCGTTGTTACGTCAACCACACCCACAACCTCCTCGGCTACTGATGGGATGTGCGCCTCACGGTCAGCCACTGTCACCAGCCACTCCTCCCCTGTGCGACGCTCACGTTCACCAACGTCACGGAATGGCCGCAGGGCTCGCACATGCAACGCTTTCTGTGAGAGAGAACACGGGAGACAGTCAGTCAATGCAATTACTGAAGTGGCTAAACTTATAAAAATATGTATTTTTATATTAATAAAATTCAGCACATTATCCATTTCTGATAAAGTAAGTCAGGAAAGGACACCTCAAAAAGTTTGTTTGCTATTTGATCATTGTAGGTTGCCACTGTTCCGATCAAGAGGTTGGTTAACAACACAAAAGATCAAAACCTTGTTCACATGTGACATGCTGCAATACACTGATCAGCCATAACATTATGACCACTGACGAAGTGAAGTGAATGACACTGATTCTCTTATCAGTACAAGGATTTGAACGAGTTTGACAAGAGCCAAAGTGTGATGGCTACACGAGCATCTGTGAGAAGTGCTGGAAGTCCGATCTATGGAGGCCCCACCTCACCACTTACAGAATTTAAAGGATCTGCTACTGACGGCTTGGTGCCAGGTACCACAGCATACCTTCAGAGGTCTAATAGAGTCCATGTCCACGGGTCAGGGTTGTTTTGGCAGCAAACGGGGGACCTTTTTCAATATTAGGTCATAATGTTACAGCCGATTGGTATATGTGACAAGCATGCAACTATGGCATCAGTACCTTGTCGGTTAAGATGAAAGCATTGACTATGTCCACCACCTCTTCATAGACACCAGGCAGGTAGGCACCCACTTTGCACACCTGCCACTCCTCTCCTGAGCCACACAAAGGGAGAACGGGTTAATCTACCCAACAGTGATGGCTGCAAGTTGAAGGTCTGGTAGGTAAATTGGGGGCAGCCGTCAGAAGGAGGCAGCACACCTGTGACCCTGTGAACTCCATCCCTGTCCTCGCCTTCCTTCCGTGCTCTCAGCCGGATGGCCTGGTTTACTCGGATCACCGTAGCCTTCACTGTCTCCAGCACAGCCACCTCCTTCCTGGGGATGTAGGTCCCTGTCACAAGGGGAAGGTTATTTTTAAATGTCACCAAAGGCTTTTTCTACATGAACAAACACTTTAATCAACCCAACACCAAGTTTACTTGCAGCATGCCCTGCCAAATTTCATGGCGCCTGCACTAAACTCCAGCTGAGCCTGCACAAGCCCATAGCCACGTAGGCAGCAGACACACCTGGACCCTCAAAAAGCCATTCATCTCCAGCCAATCGTTTCTCTCCACTCTCCTCCTCAAAGTCCAATAGTGCCTGGAGGCGGAGGGCTGTGTTTGGGTAAACAATCTGCAGCGGTGTCACCTCCTGTAAGGAGGTGGGCATTACAAAGGGATAACACAGGTTACAGAGAGATCACACAGGTGTCACGTGGGTTAGAGAGATTGCACGGGTATCACACATTATGGAGCTTTAGGAATTACGGTATTCTACCACTGTAAACGTGATAAAGCCACTCAAGTGCTATAGAAACAGGCTGAACAAGCCAGCAGATCAAACACCCTAGTGTAATATAATCCTGACGTATGAAGGGAAGCTCAGAGGTTGCACTGAGAGAGGTCATCTCCTTAATGATGCAAGTGGATGAAAGTATGCCTTTCAAAAAAAAAAAAAAAATCGTAAAAAAGGCCCAAAAAGGGCATGTCTGGGAAAAAACAGAGACAGAGTGGCTACAGGGTCACGTGAGGCAAGAAAAGCATACCTGCTGGATCTCCTCTCCCGGGTAGAGAGGAAAGGGATCCTGGGTAAGGCGGATCTCCAGGTCAGCGTGACGGAGCTTGACTTGGCCCAGCTGGTCGAACTGAACTTCGCCCTCATTGTTTCGTACCACAGGATTCAGAACCACACAGTAGTGCCGGGGAGGCACCATGGTCATGGGCATGGGGGCAAAAAGGACCCTGCAGGGGTGGAACCAATAAATACATGTCAATGACATACAACAAAATTACTTTTAGAATACAACACCTTTTCACTGGGTTTCTGATTATTCTGTTCAATCTACGTGGAGGCTGTCCTTCAAAGACTACATATTACTAGCAAAAACATACATGTCTGGTCTTACGACAGTCTGTGGATCGATCAATAGCTCCAGAGGCAAATGGTAATTTACAGGCAAGTGGATGACACAAACATTACATCTAAGGTATATGGAAATATTATATTTTACACAAGCACAAGCACACACGCACATGCCATAACATTATGACCGGTATGGATAAAATATATAAAATAATGGTGAAGTCAATAACATTGGTTGTGACAATGGCACCTGAAAGTGGCTGGGATACATTAGGCAGAAAGTGAAAATCTCTGTTTAGTCCAATCCAATACAAGAGCTACTCTAGCACAAACTGCTGAAAATGTTAATGCTGGGTCCTATAGAAAGATGTCAGAACACACGGTGCATTGCAGTTTGTTGTGTATGGGGCTGCGCAGCTGCAGACCGGTCAGGGTGGCCATGCTGACCATGATCACCATCACAAGCGTCTACAATGGGCACATGGGCTTCAAAACTGGTCCACAGGGCAAAGGAAGAAGGTGGCCTGGTGTGATGAATCACATTTTCTTTTACATCATGTAAATGGCCAGGTGAGTGAGTGTGCGTCACTTACCTGGGGAAGGGATGACACCAGGATGCACTATGGGAAGAAAGCAAGTCGGAGGAGGCAGTGTAATACTTTGGACAGTGTTCTGCTGAGAAACTTTGGGTCCTGCCATTCACGCAGATGTTACTTTGACACGTACCACCTACCTAAACATTGTCACTGACCAAGTACACCCCTTCATAGAAACAGTACTCCCTGATGAAAGTGGCCACTTTCAGCAGGATAATGAGCCCTGCCACAGAATGGCTTGAGGTACACAACAAGTTTAAGGTGTTCATTCGACCTCCAAATTCTCCAGATCTTAATCAAATCGAGCATCTGTGGAATGTGCTGGAAAAACAAGTCCAATCCATGGTGGCCTGACTTCAAAACATACAGGATTTAAAGGGTGGCACCTGGAAGCGGGTGGGATACACACTGCCAGCTTGGTGCCAGATACAACAACATAACTTCAGAGGTTTAGTGGAGTCCATGTGTCGACAGGTCAGGGCTGTTTTGGCAGCAAAAAGGGGGCCTACTCAATATTAGGCAGGTGGTCGTAATGTTACAGTTGATTGATGTGTGTGTGTGTGTGTAAAAAATCCAGGTTCCAAGCATACCCACACGCACACGGATGTGTTGCGTAGTTGATGAGAGCCAACTGACCTCTCATTGTCCTGACGAATGTAAGTACGAGGGCCAACCTCGACACGTGCAATGTTGGTGTTCTGGTCCAGGACATGGATGTAGTGGTGCGGCGGGATGCGGATGATGGACTCGTCCATAACAGCCACCTGCCCTGCCTCTGGTCCTCTTGTTCCAAACTTGAACGACATGTCTGTCCCAGGTAGAAAGCACACAGGGAGGACAAATTAGCAGACAGTGCTTGGTTAATGCTTAGTTTAAAAAAAAAAAAAAAACCCCACACACATTGTCTTATTACTACAAAAGGCAACAGGTGTACAATATAAATCTGTACAGTTCAGTCTGTTGATGTCCTCACATTACAAGCAATGGGAACCACAGTACAACCAACTCAACAGAGTGACTATGAAAACTGTCATACAGAACCAGTCTTAACTGCCATGAATTAAGGACTGGTCTGTACCGGTCTATGGGCCACAAGTGGAAGTTGCCAACACCCACACATGCGCACTTGGATACCTTTTCTCTCGAAGCCTGTGCTCACTCTAATAAAACCAGTTTTACCTGTCACAGCAGTTCAGAAGAGGTCCCTGTGAATTTGCTGCAGGAAAACAATATTCACTCTGGCCTGAATGCAAGCAACAAACACCCACAGACACAGTCCTGGCACTGCAGTATGGCAAAAATGTGTGCTGAACAAACAGAGTGTTCAGGAGTGCTGACTCCTGAACAGAAGCAGGACGCTGCAACACGCACTGAAGCTTAAACCTTCAAAGACTCTCTAGCACTGCCACGTGAAATGTAACCATTATCTTTGTTTGCCAGTAGAGATATGTTTTCAGATGCTATTGCTTTATTGGATGAACAAAGTGATTATCATGATCAAAGTCCAGAGGAGTAAGAATGATACATGTCAAAGGTTAGATATCCAGGAGTGGAAAGGGGGGTTCTGAGCTGAGTAGGAGCCCTGCTACATTCCAGGGATTATGGTGCATTTTAAAAAACCCGTACATACAAGTATGACAACCTTAAAAATAGTCGTCCAGGAAGCATCTAGAGATCAAAATAATGACAGTCATGTGCAGAAGAATGAGGTGTCTGTAAAGGTACCTGGCGAAAACATTCGTGCATATAATTACATCCACCGAAATTAAACACACCAGAAAGAGAAGGGTTTTTAATCAATGGGTTATGTACCTTACAAGTAATACAGTGACGGTTTAACACGCTGGCCATTCTGTGACAGATTATTTTGTTTGCACAAGTGGTTGTTAAAGAAGCATGATACTGTAATGTCGGTGCCGCGACCAATGGTCGGCAGTCGGGAAGGGCGATTATGCACCTTCCCGGCAACCCTTGTAATTTAGTTACGTTCCACCCTGAGTGTGTTTGGTCGTATGGGTGTAGACCCTTTGCCCCAAATCCCTGGTGTGGGTGATTGGTCCCTTTTGCGATCTGCCCCAAATGTCCTTGTCAGGACACATTTAATAAAAGGCTTTGGCAATCGCGCTTCCTCGTCTGATTCATGGCTAGCCAGCGCCATTACAATGGTGTCAGAAGTGGGATCGATACACGATGTATCGAAGAAGAACTCCAGCGGCTAAAACTAGCCATGAGGGAGGAGCTCAGAGCACCAAGCGGGATCGCAAGCCCCAGCGAGAGACGCGCGCCAAACAAAACAGCGCAGAACACGACACAGCGCAGGCTGACTGCAGCAGAGGACGCGAGCGCACCCAGAGAGCCTGAGGGGTTCCGCTTGGAAAGGAAACTTGCCACGGACATGCCAGCGCCAATCAAGCTCCAAAGATATAATGGTGAGCAGCCTTGGGAGCCATATGAGGTCCAGCTGGAGCTGGTAGCCACGGCTAATGGCTGGACCGAAGAGACCGTCGCGGTCCGCCTCTGTCTCGCAATGGAGGGGAAGGCGCTTCAGGTACTCCTAGATCTGGAAGCCGAGTCCAGACGCAGCCTGGGGGACCTGAAGGCAGTGCTGCGCCGCCACTTTGGGGACAGGAAAAGTGAGCAGAGCACTCGCCAACTGCTTAACGCCCGAAAGTGGCAGGAGGGAGAGAGCTTGGGGGTCCTGGCTTCGGACATCGATGCACTAACCAGGCAAGCATACCCCGCGCGTGCAGGAAGACCTGCCTCTACAGGCGTTCCTAGCGGTGCTGCTTCCGGAGCGCATGCAGGAAGAACTCCGCCTTCTCTCCCCGTGCAGCGTAGACCACGCCCTCGCAGAGGCGGAGCGGATTGAGGCGGTTCTCACGCCACGCCCCCAACCCACGGCCGCTGTGTGCACAGCGGAAGAGGAGGGGGAGAACAGAGAGGACGAGCAGGTGCGTCAGCTGCAGCACGGGACAGAGAGCGCAGGTGAGAGTGAGAAAAAGGGGGGCAAAGGACCGCTCTGCTGGCGCTGCCAAAAACGGGGACACAAGGTGCCCGTATGTAGAGCCCCATTCCCAGCTCAGTCGAGGGCCTGTAGAGGGGCCGGCAGCGAAGAACCCCCCTTCAAAGTGGGTCAACTGGGGTATTCACTCAGCCCGTCCCTGCGCTGCAGTATTGAAGGCGTCCGTTGCTGCGCCCTCATCGACAGCGGTGCCACGGTCTCCCTCATCAGACCAGGCTTGCTCGCAGAGACCGGAGACACACCCCTGGACTGTGAGGGACAACCCCAGGCCCGCCTGCCCTCGGTGACGGGAGAGACGGTGACCATGGTCGGGCACAGGCGCGTGCGTGTGCTGCTGGGTGGAGCGTCCATCATGCACGAGTTCTGGATAGCCCCCATCCGGGACGAGTGCATCATCGGGATGGACCTCCTTGTCAAGCAGCGTGCCATCCTGGACCTACAGAGGCACACGCTGCGCCTGGGGAACACCATCATCCCCCTGTCCACTGCACCTGCACATCAGACCTGGAAGCACCCCACTGGCTGTGCCAGGAAGTCCCCTGCTGACTCCAACGCTGCTGACCCGCCTGCAGGAGAGAACCCCAAATGCAGGAGGAGAGCGCGGGGGAACAGGCGGCACCACCGCGCAAATGCTGCTTCACTGCAGCCACAGCAGGAGAAACAGGGTCAGCACCTGGAGGGGCAGGCAGAAAGCGCGGGAAAAGAGCCTGGTATCGCACACGGGGAGGCAGAGAGTGTGGGAGAGGAGCCTGTTGCAGCACAGAGGCAGGCTCCAAACAAGTCCGTTGGCGGGCGGCACTGCAGGAAGAGCCCATACCAACGCTCCCGAGGTCCTCCCCAAAACCCCCGACCCAGGGCTGCCTGCACCAAGGCGGAACTCGAACCCAGTCGCGAGCACCGGCGTTTTCCACCACACCTAATGGACTGTCATGGAGAAAGGTGGCGTGGTGGGTGTGTGAGTCGCCGGGACGGTCGACTGTTGACGAGGGGGCTGTGTAACGTCGGTGCCGCGACCAATGGTCGGCAGCCGGGAAGGGCGATTATGCACCTTCCCGGCAACCTCTGTAATTTAGTTACGTTCCACCCTGAGTGTGTTTGGTCATATGCGTGTAGACCCTTTGCCCCAAATACCTGGTGTGGGTGATTGGTCCCTTTTGCGATCTATCCCAAATATCCTTGTCAGGACACGTTTAATAAAAGGTTTAATAAAATAACAATCACACTTAAACGTCCGAGTCATGACTAGCCAGCGCCGTTACAATACCCACTCTACACATTACAAAGGCATAAAATCATCATGACTGTTTAAGCCTGTAACTGAGTACTGTATATGCAAGGCGGTGTACTAAGGCAGACGCCATTTGGTCAAATATATATAATGAAGACTCACAAATGAGAGCTGCGTGAAACGCCAAACACCCGTCTTATTTACAAAATACAGCAATCGAAAAACAGTATCAACCACTCATTTCATACTTTATTTACAGTGGCATTGACAACATGAAAACACCAAGCGGAAGAACGTTTTATATATATATATATAAAAAACATAATTTATCACAGCTCCGTGACGTTATCACATTACTACTACTCTTGCTGCGTTTTTAAACTCCGTCAGATTATTCGAAATACAGATTACACATGTGGTCACAAAATACGCAGTTAAAAAATATATATATAATAAATACAGCATATGTAATTCCTGAAATTTACTTCAACAACTGTAACCCTTGGAAGAAGCGACCACGAAAGGATAATAAATATATCGTTGTTGGTGGTGTAAAAAGTGTGATTAAAAAAAAGGGAAAAGAAACCCAAAATTCCCAGTCCAGAAGCTTACCTGCAATACTTTAGCAATGTTTCCAACTGTAGAACTAATCGCCACGCCTTTTCTTCCGGGATATACGCACCGCGATGACGTCACTTATTTGTGTTTGACTAGTGCTGTTCGCTCCGAGTACTGCAGTACACTGATTTTCGTTTTTATACCGACATTACATCAGGCAAAAATCGTTACTGTCTGATAAAATAAACAACTGTAAACGTCTAAGAACCCGTTTTAAAAACTTTACACATAAAAAAAAAATGTGTAAAGTAACATCTGGCACTCTCCTGTACTTCATCCCACAAATGATGTTTGAGGTTTTCGTCTGATAAAGATAATATGCAGATTAACTAATATTATCAATAATAATTTTCTGTCATGGTATATAGGTTTAGAAGAAGCCATACAGGAAACTAAAGAGAGGCTAAGTGACTGTAACATTTACAAAGTATTGACCTTGGGGGAGGGAATACTTATGCACATATATTATATGTCTTAATTATTATTTGTGTCACAACAAATATTTTGCACCTTCAAAGTCGTAAGCGCATTGTGTAAATGGTACAAACCCCCCCCAAAAAAAATCTATTTTAATTCCATGTTGTAATACAGAAAAGAAACACCAAGAGGGGTTAATACTTTCTTAAGGCATCGTAGAAGCTTCTGTACCTGACATGAGTCCTTTCCACCTT
>JABJVR010002001.1:3603-18154 GCA_025773905.1 Chitala chitala
CCCCCCCCCCCCCCCCCCCCCCCCCCCCCCCGCCGGGGGTGGGTGGGGGGGGGGTGTGGGTGGGGGGGGGGTGGGGGGGGGGGGGGGGGGGGGGCCCCTCTGTTTGCTGCTCCTTCCTGGGGGGTGAGAGGTGATGTGCGTTTGGGTACATCTGAAGCCTCTAATCTCCAGTTATGTTTGCCTGAAACATGCATTAAGAAGTGAAGATGACCACTCGCATGTGACCCGATCGTCACTTCTTCTGAAACACACAACAGCCTCGTTCACTCCGGTTAATCACACATCAGTCAGCTCTGTTACACACTACAACGTTGCTCAATAACACCTTGTGGCATCTCGTCCTGTCTTATACTTGATTAGTAACTAATTTTCTCTGTAAAGCGTCTTGAGGCACCTCATTGTAAAAGGCGCTATATAAAAATAAACTGAATTGAACTGAATAATTTGTTATAATATGAATAACTAAACGCTACTGCTTACCAGACTAAATCAATTTTAAAAAATACAGTAGGTTTCCTACGTAAGAAAAAAAGTACACGCAGCACAAACTTTAAATATAAGACAAATGGATGCAGTGTGAACGTAACGTATGTGGGTGTCTGCCAGGAAGCGCCATTTCTGTTACATCTATCTTCAGCTGTTCTGCCAGGCAGGCTGCAAAAGGGAGTGTTTAACAGGCCTTAGACATGCAGAGCCAGAGACAGAGCGGAGGTGAACACACCAGTAACGACATGAGGCCCGGGGCAGCACCCTTCACTGGGAACTGTGGTGTCCACATTCAGCAAAACACATAAAAAATAAATGAGCCATTTGCCCCGGAATCGTATCCAGAACACAGGTATGGAAGACGGACTCATGTAAGTACACAGAGCACCGCAAGATGCTGTGCAGAAAGGGGCAGGGGGAAGGCACCCTCAAAAGCCCCATGTCAGGACCCCGAAATGCACACCATTCAAACATTAAAAAATGGTGGAGGAAACCAGTTACCAGACAAACAGTCCTCATCTGTGGAATGTTTCAAAACAGTGATTAAAAAAGCAGAGAAGCAAATTAAAAAAAAATGACACACACACACACATTTTTTTTTTTGCTAAAATAGTGATAATTTATGCTGTCATTTTATGAGACGCTGAAGGACAATACCTTTTTTAAAGAAATGCAGCATGCACGCACTGAGTATTTCAGTATGGGGCCAGCACTGCTCTGACACCATTTGAAAGCCACTGGTTAGAAAGGAAGGAAACGTTCTAAGCTGTGCAAAGCCAGAAACAACTAAAAGAGAAACAGAGAGGCTGTAGAGCAGGCAGCCCCTGCATAAGAATGAAACTAACATCTCGTATTGCTTGCAATTTGGTACTGGAGCTGAAAAACAAACGGTGGTAAGGAAATGTCAGAGTGGTTTATTGGGTAACGTTAGTACCGGCAGAGCTCACGTGACAGCACAGCACTTTGGTGTGAAGAACACTCTTCTCTCTTTTCACTTGTATTGAAAATAAATACGATTACAAAATTTTTTTTCTGTTGATAATCATGAAAAAAAAAACCAAAAACAGAGGAGACTGACCTGGATTTAAGTAAGGAGGCTTCGTGGTCAACCCCTATTAACCTCATTATGGTGCCTTACGGCAGGGCCTGCACATTTATTAAGCATGTGTAATTGCGTGTGTCTTCCTGTCACTTGGTGTCTTTGCTTGTGCTCCAAATGCCAAACCACGGCACCTTGTTATTGGTGTGTAGTCCACACACACCAGCCTCATACCACAAAGGGGTTTACCTGCAGCGTCCACCCACCCCTCACACAAGCCCTGAGGTGCAGTCACACTCATCCTGCAGTCTGGCGGCCACGGAGCAAAAACGGGCAACTTCACACGTCCACCAGCAGGGCCTCCGGCACGTGTGCACGCCTCCAGCCACCGAGCGACCCAGATCTGTCCGCACCGCGACCGCCGCCACGCTCAGCATGAACACCGAGGCGGCATCAACACCATGAATGTTTATATACCACCACCAAGGGCTGAAGTTGTGAAGCATCTGCCTTTCCACACACACAGATGGTTAGTAATATGCAAATCTCAGCAATTCGTTTTTTTCCCTCTCTCCCTAGCACTAAAAACTATTACCAAACGTAATGAGCACTTAATGGAATCCCACAGGCGACGTGCTCAGGAGCTGTTGGCACACTCCGTGCAGCATTTGGCTGCAGGCTGGTCCTGAGCGTGGGCCCACCTCAAAGCCACGCCTGTCTTATTTACAAGCAGGTCCCTGCCAGCCCACGGACAGCTACACACACGCATCGCCCTGCCAAACCCCCTAATTAGCACTCCGCTGTCTTTAACACCGCCACGCATCATTATAAACGCACACGCAGCCATCTCTCTCTCTGCGACTGGCCATTTTGAGCTTTTTTTATTCCATGCTGATTAATGAGTAGCGATAGAGAAAACGCTAATTAATTTTCCTCATTAACTGCTCCTGTAGTTCTCAGATAAAAGCCTGCCCCACAATCGCTGCGCCTTCACAGCGGCGGTGTCCCGTCCTGTGCCGGACATCTCCCCCAAAATAACACCAACACCTAAAAATCCACATATACATTAATGAGAAACAACAGTAGTGTGGTTTTTTAATTAAGTGGTTGCTTTGGAAAAGAAGTAAAATGTAATGAAAATATATTTTGAAATGCATGCCGGACGGCCTTCCCACGTTTGTTAGAGGACTGCTTGTCCATTCTCCTGTCCAAACACTGAAGCTAATGCACAGTAAACTCACGAGAGTGACAGCACAGCCAAGACAAAAACTGGCACTTTTCTGCTTAAGCATCTAGCATTTCTGAACGCTACAGTCCATTAAAGCTGTTGACAAGTTTAATGTACTTTACTGTGTGCACTGAATCTGATCATTAAAACTTATTAATTTTTCTAACACAGCGCACAGTTCAGACAACAAGGGGAACGTCAAATTGTTTGAGAAGAGACTTTAAAGAAAACTGGGAAAAAAAATTAGCTACCAATTATAATGACAACACCGGCAGGAACACAAGCTTTCAGTAAGATTGTTGTGGGAGAAACAGCAAAGAATTTTAGTGCACCAATTAGAAGAGCGGCTCTGGCAGCCAAAGCCACGTCTCACTCGGGTTTCTTCATTTTTTTCTTTAGCAGAACAAGAGCAAGAGAAAACAAAGTGTTTCCTTTGACATTTAAAGGGCAATAGAGACTATCAAAGGCACAAATCCTCTCTCTACATCAGTAATTCTCTTATCTACACATGAAATTTACAGCACAATTCCTGATTTAGGTGCACTTTTAACAGGCCTGCTGTACGGTAGGTAAAGGGCACATCGTCGCAGATGTGAAGCACCTCCGATACCGTTCTGCTGCTGTTTGTTACTTCCACCACATCACGTGACGGGACTCTACAAGTCAGTCAATCACCTTGTCACTGCACTAACTTTGACTAACAAACTGAGCCCATTTCAATTTAATGCAGTGGAACACCATCAGCATCTCGGTGTCCCGCATTAAAATTTATTTATTTTTCTGTTGTCTCTCTACACAAAAACTTGTGATTTTTACTCAGCGACTTTAGCGTACCTCAGAGCTTGTTTCCGTGTTTCCCTCTAACAAAAATACATTTCTGAGAAAAAGCCATAAAATTTACCAGAGGGTTACTGTAACGAGCAAACCTCCCTTTATCACTATTAACTGTAGTTATAAGAATTACTTATACACCCATCATGTTTTAAAATACTTTAATTCCAATTCAATTTATTTTTGATAAATTTTCACATGTATTTCTCATGCATTTCTTTCTCAACTGATTGCATAACAGGTCGCAGATTTAGTTTGTCCAGTTACAGGCTACAAAATAAAAATCCCCACAATAAACACTATTTGAGAGTGCCTTTTACATACCTTTTCCTTTGGCTATTTTTACAGTAATATCTTATAGAAAATGATTTCTTCACCTGTTACTTTTCGGCAGCACTCGATTACACCTGCAGAAAGGTCTTCGGTATACAGTGAACACACAGCAGGAAACAAACCTGCTGGTCCTGAATTCTCTTTATATCCTACATACTTGAGTAATTCCTCTGAGTGACTGAATTAATTAATTAATTGAACAAAAATAATTGTATAAAGTTATCTAAAGACTGAGTTTTCAGGAACAGTCAAGCCTTGCAGAAAGAACAGCTCAGTGCATGTTGCTGTATTGTGTGGACGGCCTCCGTCTGTCTAACCCTGTTTAAGAGCAGCAGTGTTCAGACTCAACATACAGCCTAACAAATGCCGAGCCTGCTGTGAACACTACTGCGTCTGCGGCTTATCATTCGTTGTAGTCATTAACACTTCCTGAGCACGCAGCACCATTCTTTTGAAATAAGCAATTCTCTCAATCCCAGGTCACAGCCAAAGATGAAGGAAACGGGACAGCGGCTGAACCTGCTTCCCAAAACATTCAAATAACAAGCAACATTCCAACATTTATCTGTCAGGTGTAACTCAGACCGTTTTGAAAAGCAATGTGTATAATAACATGGGACTGTAGTCAATATTTTGGACATCTATGTTTTCGAATACGTAACACAGACCATTTATAAATGTACATTTTCACATTTAGAGATGGTATTTTTATTGTAGTTTATAATCAGAAATGTAAAACCTGTTACGTGAAAACAAAAATATCAAAGTAAGAAACGACTGACAAGTAACTTTTACTGTAATCAGGTAAACGTCCCTGAACTTGTAGTACATATGAAGAAAACAGCATTTCAAACAGCACTGAAAACATAGTAGGCTGGCACCGAAATTACTCAAAGACCAGACAAAAGCTAACTTATAACAGAGATTCATTTAGCAACAGGTTTACAGTAATTCTGAGGCCTTTGAGCTAGTTTTAACCCATTAAGATGCCCCCCTGAAAGGATCTCGCATGAGGCATGGTGGATCCCTGGCTTTACACCACACCTTCCCTCCTGCACCCTGGATCTCCACCGACACTGGAGCCAAATGCATCCTTAGGCAAGAAGCTTTGTGCTGTGACACCGCAGCTGTGATAGCAGTTATCAGTAGCCGTTATCATGTAATCCCGACAGCCAGTCGTAACACATGTCAAAGTCGCAGCACGTTTCAGACACACACACACACACACACACACACACACACACACACACATCTTAATTCTATATAATATCAGAAACTGCAATTATGACACATTATGTGTAATCTCTGCTGTGGATTACAGTCATAGTTTCAGGTTGTTACAACCGTCTTTGTTGGCATCAAAATGCAAAAAGTCCACCAGCCAAGAAGGGTCCAAACGGGACACGTTTGGACAGGACACGTTAAATGCTGACTTTATTACAGCCAGTTAGCCATTTGAGAAACTCTAAACCTGTCTGTCCCCAGTAAACCCATGAATGCCAAACGAACCACATTCATCGACAAGCCCGCTATCACTTGTCAAAAGAATTTAATAGAGCATTTCCAATTACACACTGCTGTCTAGAGGTAGATGTGCAAACAGACCCTTCCTGTTCAGGACTCTAAATACAGGTGTGAGTGCAATTTCAAGAAATATTTCTAGTAACATTTTTTTTTAATACAGGCAGCAAAATATTTCGAGGATCCTTCTGATTCATGGCGTTTGTGCAGCACACACTGACAAGTCAAATTTTAAATTCACTTCTGCTTAGTTCTTGTTTAGAGATGCAAAAATATTTTTTGATTTTAGAAAAGGTTTGTGATAACATAAGGCTTAACAACCCGTGCTAGATAATTATTTTGCCAATAAATTGGCTTGGTAATTATTCTATTAGGATGCTAATAAACAGGAGAAACGTCTAACGAAGGTGTAATTACCCAGCAGAGTGAGTTTTCAACGTGTAAACACACTGGGCTCACTGTCTTGATTAGTCAGTTTAATTAGTTGATTACAGACCACACGAGTGCATTACTAATTATTTACACACACATGCATAAATTGAGTACAAGAAGGCATTAGTTACATTAAACTATCCACAATTTTGCTCATTTTCCTTGTTTATTATCCCTGAGCCACTGTATTGTGAAATTTGTTTTACTTCAAAGTAACATGAAAAATGTGTCGTGTCACTCAGTCAAATCCCTGCCAATTACTTCCATTCTGAATGCACACATACGTAATCACTGATGTAAACGGCAATCCATGTAACACGTATATTTGTCAATCCTTCAGATCATAAAATTTAAATATCTGTATATTTGCCATCAGCAGCAGTGATCCCGTGAGACAGGGCACCTTAAACAGCGCCATGCCCACCAAACATGCCAGTCAACGTGTGAGTACGCTCTGGTCTTCAGCACCAGTTAGGAACTCACTTGGTGTTCAGAAATCACTTTATCACATTTTATTAAAAACCCTGCATTCACTGAAATGTGCACGTGTGTAAATTTATGGCCTGTGAGTCCCCATTCTCACTGGGACAACTGATGTTAAATTTTGTAATTCAGGTATTCAATAAATAAATATTACAAAATTAAGCTTGACTCAGTTAAAACTTAAATATAACACTAGCTTCACCGCTGGTTTTACAGTAGCTGATCCGTCACTCCCTAACGTTCTCGCAAGTGCGGGGCTCATGCACTTACTTCATTACAAGAAGTTACTCATAATTTCAGTCCTTAAAAAATAGGTACAAAAACATTCATATGGGTTTCACACTTTTTATTATTTTTTTTTTTTTAAATCACCTTGAAAAATATTGCTTTTATTTTTTTTCGGGACTTCCCCACAATACCTTTCTTTTTTAGTTGTAACTATTATTGCGACAGTGTTGTCAAAGCCGGTCCCCGCAAAGTCAGCAAACCTCACAGCATTACACATGCACACATAAAAATGTTTAAAATGCTACAAAAATAAATAAATAAATAAATTCGTAACATTAGAGGTGCTGTCATCTCTAATTCCGATGTGAAACAAACTCGAAACAGCCTGCAAGTGAGTGAAAAACCGCGCGTGCTTTGTTTTTGTTTTTGTAAATAGAAGAGATGCAAGAATATTGACGTGCACGAGATTATACTGGAGGAAATAACCAATTATCTGGAAATTAAAACATGGAAATAAATAGGGAAACCTAAAGAAGAACGCAAAATCTTAAAACAGGTAACACCACTGATACCCAAAAGATACTTGCGTTTTTATTAATTAAAAAAATAAACAATGCATAATCATTTTACTTTCATTAAATACTTAATTGCATGGTAGTGAAATTTTTCATTGTTTATTGCTGTTTTGCAATTTGATCTCACTCTCCCTAAGAAATGGCAGTGCTCAGAGGCGCGCCTGATTAAAGTGCGAGCACACGCGCTGTCACTATAAAATAAGAGCTAAAGAGCTCGGGATGTGCGCGCGCTACAGTCAGTTCACGATCGCACGTGCGCGCGCGCTGATCTTGTTAACTATCGTACGTGTGCGCGCGCTGATCTTGTTAACGAGCACAGCTAACTGCGTTTCTAACATGGACAATAATTAACGAAGTGCGCCGTGTTAATGACTGTAACATTGTAGCGCCGTCTCCCTGCAACTCAGCTCGTGCTGACAGTTTATTACACATAAACGCACGTGCTAAAATGCGTGCTTTAAATCTGTGTTCAGTCTCTCGTGGGCTCATTTTAGACGCGTGCAGTTCGCATTCTGCAGGCCTGTACGCACCGGAGCATGTCTGAAAAGTCATTTTACACATTAAAACCGAGCACCGCTTTATGTTCGTGTAAGAAGAATTTTATATAAATAAACGTTCGCACAAATAATTTTCTAAAAGTTATAAACGATCTAAATGAAGGACCAATTTCATAAATTAAAACACTAAGTTCACAAGCGCGCGCACACAGTCCCGCCGACAGGTGCAGCCCTTCAAGTACACCGAGTATTTATCCTTGTGCACATTTCGGGCGTTTCCCGGCGGAGATAACGGGCATCTTCAAATACATAAATATTAATAATCCCCACTTCAGATTATTAATCTAGTGGGCACATCTTTTACACAGGGATCACCAGCGCGCATAGTGAAAGCGTGTATACACACATTTCCCACATGCATTAAACACTACGCGATGTCTTCAAACTGACACAATACAATAGACAAATAAATGCAAATTATGCAAATATATTAAATGTAACGTGACAAGGCAGCGCGTGGCCTGCGAGCCTCAGGAAGGGGTTTTCTGCACCTACATTAAAACGGGGGAGTATCATCCACAATTATCAACTGATGTATGTTTGAGAAGTTTGGAGGTGTGGAAGTCTTGTCTTGACCGGAAAATAAATAAATTTTTAAATTAATTAAATCAGGGACCAGAACACAATCCGAGCTGTTTTGAGCTGCATAACCCATTATTCACATTTTAAAGGACTGAGGAGGAAAACCTTACAGATTCGGAATTATAACGGCAAATTACAATACAATAGAAAAGTGAGATGTGATAAAGATGAACTACATGCAGCAACAACAACATGCGGAGTCGGAATTCGGAAATATTTCACTGTTAGCGCTGTGCAGTTAGGCATCAAGGGCAGAAAAGTGCAAGGCTTTGGTCCCATCTTGTTATTTTACATGTTATATATTCTTGTTGTAACGAAATACACAGGTTTTGCCCCATCTTGTTAACTCTAATACATGCTTTCTGCCTTCACACGTGTACGCCGAGCTGCATTAATTACTATTACCGATCAGCAGGTTCTAGGTGCGCGCAAAGTAAAAGCTCGTCCCGCTGGAGGACGCATGACAAAATGCGCACCATTTCAAAGTCACAGATTAGTTGTTTTATCCCAAATTTGCGATCCAGGACAGAATCAGCCTCATTACAACACGGACCCAGTGTGTTCCGTGTTTCCTCCTACAAACTGCTGTTTTCTTTCTTTCTCTCTCTCGCTCGCTCTCTCTCTCTCTCACACACACACACACACACACACACACTCTCTCTCTCTCTCTCTTTCTTTCTTTCCAGGCACCAACGCCCTGACCACACTACTGTATCTGCGTATTTCCCTACGCTTTAACATTGTTATGTATACTGCTGCTCTTTAATTAATCATCATCTTAATTGGTGATAAACAGCTCGACTCGATAGCGCTCGTCACGCGTCCAGTTTGTAGTTTACTTGGTTCCGACGGGAAGGCTGAGACGCGTCCGGCACCGCACGGACCGGGACAACAGCACACACAAGTACACACACAACGTTTTAAACCGCGTCTCATCATACGGCACGCGCGAATCGCAAATCCTCGCGCAGCTGATGCACAATTAAAAGCCCCGCGAGCTCCTCCTAATTACCTTGTTGCAGTGGTAGTACTCCAAAGAGCCCAGGCAACTTGGATCGGCTGGTAACGAGCATGAACCCACGGCGGAAGGAGGCGCGGGGTAAAATCTCACGTCCATGTCGGGCTTCGCAGGACTGACGGCATGAAAGCAGCTCCGCCGCACGCCGCGCTCGCTCTCTATTGTCTCACGGAGAAGGAGAGTGAGCAGCACGGAAGGAGAAGGGGGCTGAGTCTGTCGGAGCAGCCTCTCCTCACATCCGCTCGCGGTGCAACTTCAGCACCGACACGCTCGCGTGCTGCCGCCGCGCGCGCGCGTCTGGTCCATTTAGGTTCGAAACCCCCTTTGTGTGCGCTGCTTCAAAAGCACGCGCGCGAGCACGCGGAGCCCCGGCAACAGAGTGGACCCCCAATAAAGTTGGGTTATCCGAGTGCAAATGTGAACTTTGTGGCTGTGTGAGCAGGTCGCCCCGGTGTGTTCATGGCGCTCACACCCGTGCCGTGTGTTTGTCCTGCCGCTGCGCTCGCCCTCTCCCGGTCTGCTTTGTGGTGCTGCGGTGCTGATCCATGCCCACACTCGGAGTTAGACCCGCACTCTTCCCCTCCATGCTCACCGCCAGGCGACCTCTGCTGATAGTAGGGAGGAAGAGAGGCGAGGGGAGGGGGTGAGCGGGACGGGACGGGCCGGCACGGCACGGCACGGCACGGGACGCTGTATGACCCCACATAATGGGACATTTATTGTAGACCGCTGTAGAGTTCAAACGGTCTTAATGCTTATTAGAAAAACACGAGGGTCCTAAAAAGGGGAGAGATGTGCCGAAGCAGGTTTTATGAGTTTATCCCTGTTTGCTGTGTATGAGGTCTCATATGTAGAAGTATCATTACGTTTGTTGGTACACGTGTCCCAGAACTGTACACAGTACATTGCCGATTCGGTTCCCCTATCTCCCCTTGTAGTGAATATGTTTCGTTACAGGATGTAATTAGGGTATCTTATTCCACAAACCACGTTGCCATGAGTTCCTATATGCCAGTCAGTAGCTGTCGATTAAAACAGCAAACTGACATTAGTAAACTCACTGTAAAATAACCTTGTGCAATATATTCTGCCTTTATGCGCGTCCAAATGTGTGCTTAACGTGGCTGAAGTATGTAATCTTATTTGCAGAGATACTGATACTGTATTAATGTTTCATTACTGTAAACGCCATGAGCTTTCCTATCACTTTGATTGTACGATTTATTTCCTGTAAAGGCTGCTCACGTTTTTTTCAGTGCTGAAAACACAAGCTTACAGTGTGGGAAACTACAGCTACAGCAGCTCACTCGTCACTGAAATCACACCCGTACAAACGCTGCTGCTGTTTAACCGACGGAGAATATGCGCAATTTAAAACCGGTCAATGCGGCATAATTCGTGTAATGAGTGTGACGTGCAGCCGGCAGGGCCGGTGTGCTGTAAGCTGTGTTTGTGTAGGACAGAACATTCCTGTAAACATCTCTGTGGCTCCAATAAACAAAAGCACGATCAGTGTCGTCTGCCTAACGTTGAATAACATGGACTCGTGAATCCGCTGCTATTCTGCCGAGTGTTTAGTGCAGGATATAGCAGGCCTCACTGACCTTACACCTAGTAATAGTACATGTTTAGATATTCATATCTGAAATAATCACACTGCTGAAATTTTATTTATTCTTTCTTTCACTCCTACATCCATTCGTTATCAAACTGCATCAACAGGATGAAATATATTTTTTCTTATTAACATAGTAATGGACAGTTAAAATACAACAATGCTAATAAATGTAAACGCAAAACTGAGTCCTGTGATTAATTTATGTTAATGAAAGGACGTTAACACACCTCCTCATTCCATGATAATAGGTGAGGCTTAGTGTGAGATGTGGTGCTCATTAGATGGAGGAGGGTGGAGCAGTAAGCAGGTTCTCCACTTCTCACACACACACACACACCTACCTGCAGTTAGTCAGGTAAAAGCTGCTGTACTCCATCTGCCATGCCTGTTAAAACTGCTGTATAACCATGGAAACCGTATGCATTTTTCTGAGATCTGAAAATCCAGCACTGAGCAAAATGAGGAAATGAAGCTGGATGTCAGGCATCACCAGGGATTGGAGTTTAACTTTGATATCAACAGTGCTGGAGTGGAAACACTTAAGGTCATGATCATTTATCACAGCATCAACAGTTATGGTGGACAAACCAAGGGAGGGAAACAACTGAATAACTGAGAAAGTATCTGTGCTCTTCACGTATGTGGAGGGTGTTATCATGAGGAAATCCATCCTTCTGCAAGGGACACCCACTGAAATGAGGGAAGATGGTCATTTACAAAGAAAAGCTTTAGCGACATCTCCTGTGCCCAGACCATGGCAGAAAGAGCACGACCCTTTGTGTAGTTTAAGCACAGGTGACAGGTCATGTATACACCTGTCACATTGTTCACTCTGAAGACCGAACCATGGAACCCTGTTGGCCGCCACTTTCCGCTGTTTGACGGTCATAGTCACCACCATTTGGTCTGTGTTAAGTAGAACACACCTTGGCAGGTGTAAAGAACTGCTAGTGCACTTAACTCTACCAGTGATTGGGTGTCACGCTAGAGCAGGAAACTCAGAGTCATCCAGTGATTGGGTGTCACACTAGAGCAGGAAACTCCGAGTCCTCCAGTGATTGGGTGTCACGTTAGAATGGCAACTCTCCTCTGCCAGTCATCACTAGCGGCAACTTTACCATGATAGTGTGACAAATTGTAATGTCCGTATTTTGGTTCTAACAATAAAATTATATAAAGATGATCAAAGCTTACATAATTTTTTTATCATTGTGTCTGTGGTGATTTTGTATATTGAAATGTACATGTTTTGACAAAACTTAGTAAAAATCACATTTAATAAAAAAATTTCTCCATCGTGACGGTTTGCTCTATTCAGCACATCTCACGAAGAGCTTGTTTCATGACACTGGGGGCCTAATGCCTCTGCAGAGACAAAGCTCACAATGACAGCAGGGTTTGTCCTGGGCCAGCGTGGAGTTAACAGTCCACTCCATGAGATGGCTTCATCACAGAGGAATGTGTGGAGCTCCTGTGGTGCCCCTGTGGTGTCCCTGTGGTGCCCCTGTGGTGCTCCTGTGGTGTCCCTGTGGTGCCCCTGTAGTGCCCCTGTGGTGCCTCATGTGGTGCCCCATGTGGTGCTCCTGTGGTGCCCCTGTGGTGCCCCTGTAGTGCCCCTGTAGTGCCTCTGTGGTGCCCCTGTAGTGCCCCTGTAGTGCCCCTGTGGTGCCTCATGTGGTGCTCCTGTGGTGCCCCTGTGGTGCCTCTGTGGTGCTTCTGTAGTGCTCCTGTGGTGCTCCTGTGGTGCCCCTGTGGTGCCCCTGTAGTGCCTCTGTGGTGCCCCATGTGGTGCTCCTGTAGTGCCTCTGTGGTGCCTCATGTGGTGCCCCTGTGGTGCTCCTGTGGTGCCCCTGTAGTGCCCCTGTGGTGCTCCTGTGGTGCTCCTGTGGTGCCTCTGTAGTGCCCCTGTAGTGCCCCTGTGGTGCCTCTGTAGTGCTCCTGTGGTGCCCCATGTGGTGCCCCTGTAGTGCCCCTGTAGTGCCCCGGTGGTGCCTCATGTGGTGCTCCTGTGGTGCCCCTGTGGTGCCCCTGTGGTGCCTCTGTGGTGCCTCTGTAGTGCTCCTGTGGTGCTCCTGTGGTGCTTCTGTAGTGCTCCTGTGGTGCTCCTGTGGTGCCCCTGTAGTGCCTCTGTGGTGCCTCTGTGGTGCTCCTGTGGTGCCTCTGTGGTGCCCCATGTGGTGCCCCTGTGGTGCCCATGTAGTGCCTCTGTGGTGCTCCTGTGGTGCCTCTGTAGTGCCCCTGTGGTGTCCCTGTGGTGCCCCTGTGATGTCCCTGTGGTGCCCCTGTGATGTCCCTGTGGTGCTCCTCTAGTGTGCCCACCCTGGAATTTCACTGCATTCTCAGGGCTAATGAGGGGTATTATTAAACGACAGACACTAATTACAGCTATGTGTTTAATATCCCACCCATACACTCCTTTGCGATTATCTTCCAAAAACAGCCCACATAAAATAAAAAGTGAAAATGAGAGTTTGAATGAATTTAACAAAATTAAGTTCTCATTTTTTACTTTTACATGTTTTAATATTTGAATAATTTTATAAAATATTTGCCACACAAGCATGATTCACATAATGTAATTTCCTCTTGTTCTTTTTGTTAAAAAAAAAAAACTAATTTCTACCATTTCATGTAAAGATATATGTTTAAAAACTTAGTTAAAACAATGGATACGCAGAAACCCCAATAATTGTTTGTATCTGCATTTGTTGAGACAACAAAATTATTTGCATTTGTATTCAAATAAAAGTGGAAATTGGCCAATCTTGTTTTTGTTTTTATTACACTGCTAATTTTAGGACAATCAAGCATTAATATAAAGTGCTTTTCAATAAACTTACAATAATTGCAGTCAGTCAGTTGTCTTCTATACCACTTCATCCTGTTAAGGGTCACAGGAAGCTTGGAGCCCATCCCAGGAGACAGAGGGCACAGGACACCAACTCACACAACAAGCAATTTGGAGACACCAATCAACCTAACCTACATGTCTTTGGCCTGTGGGAGGAAACCAGAAAACATCCTCCAACTTCAGGGAGACCATGCAAACTCCGCACACACAGACCTGGGGCAGGAATCGAAGGATGGAGGAGGTGAGGCGACAGTGCTAACCACCACACCACCATGCCACCTAACTACAAACATTTAAGCATAATACTGGTTGATGGTTTTCATAAACATGTATAAACACCACCAAGTCTATGCTGGGAAATGGGGTACGGGTTGGGGACATCAAATCAGTCTACTAGACCAGTTAACAAGGGAGGTAACTGCAAAAGCAAGAGTGGCTGAACACACTATGCAAGTATCTTGATCCTTGTCAAGTGCACTTTGAAACAATCACACAAAAGGTAGACCTCCTAATGTACACTGGCAACAGCATATGGGTTCAGTACAGATGACAAGCTAACCCAGAAACCTACTAGAATAGCTATAATGAGGAGTCTTTTTCTCCAGTATGGCATGTATCTACAAGCATGACACATGTAGGCTGATCTCTTTCAAACAAAGTCCACTTCACATATTACAAGTCTAACATCCATCATCTTAACCACTTATTCCTGGTGAGGGTCACAGGGAAACCTGGAGCCCATCCCAGAGCACATAGGGCGCAGGGCAGG
>JABJVR010002002.1:0-15709 GCA_025773905.1 Chitala chitala
TGCTCTGGGATGGGCTCCAGGTTTCCCCGCGACCCTCACCAGGAATAAGCGGTTAAGATAATGGATGGATGGATGTGTATTATTCCACACTGCCTGTCCATTTCGCTGGCCTGCCTTTAGCATTCGTTGTGGCGTTGTCTTGACAACCATATACAACATCTTAGCATTTGTTTTTATCCACACCTGCGTTCATTTTTCACCAATATCTTGTAGTGATGATGAGAGAGTTGAACCTCTCTCTGAAGTCTTCTTCAGTACATCCTAAACACTTCCCAGGGCATTAAGGTCAGGACCCTGTGGTGGCCAGTTCACGTGTGTAAGTGATTCCTTGTGCTCCTTGAACCCCTGTTTTGCACTTTTAGCCTGATGAGTGTTGGCATTGTCGGCCAGGAACACGCCCGTGTCAGAAACCCACTGATGGGAGAAGCTGGCCATTCGGCACACTCAGATACTCAACTGACTTCATTTTATTTCCGTATAACATTGCTGAGTTTAGACCAGACCAGTTGAAGCCATACCATAATAGCACTGCCTCAAGAGGCACATGTGACTTACATGTGACACTATATACTGTATGTAAATCTACAAATAGACAAAAGGTACAAATTTGTTGATTTTAATGAGAGCAAAAAAATGTTTTAGAAATCAAATAGATACTTACACCTTTCCTGCCTACAACAATTTAATAATATTAATAATAATAATTATTATTATTATTATATAAAGAGAAGAAGAACCAGAGGAAGGAGAAGCGCTGTTGCGTGTTATCATAATGTTTAATTAGCGCTTGCTGTGGAAACACACATGTATAAACAGACAATAACAGTGGATGACTCACCACTGAATCTTATTAAATGTTAGCGGTCTGTGCAGTGGGTCGCAGCCTTGGCTCTGTTTACTGATCAGCCTCAGGGAAAATTCCCGAGGTTTTTTGACTCGATTGCTTACATACATCCACCGTTACACAAAGCGACCTAACAGCACATGCAGCCAGACCTTGTCAGGTTAAGCTGTCGTTCCTGGTGGCTCAGTGGGTAGAACATCAAGCTGGGAGGCAGAAGCCTCCTGCTTCAAATCCCAGCCCAGCCACCAGGTGTGTCCTTGAGCAAGACCCCTGGTGCCTGCTCAATTTAACACGCATGTGAAATGTTGTAAGTCGATTTGGATAAGAGCATCTGCCAAATGAATAAATATATTTCCTGGGCCATAACTGCACGTGTCACACACAGAACTCAAGACCTGTAGTTCAGACGTAGCCCTAGGCAAAGGCCTCATCGTGGCATGTTAGTCCTTCTTCCATTTTCAGATACATATTCCACAGGAGACAGGAAAATTTTTTTTTTTACAAACATAACTATTTACACTGCTTGCTTTCCTACATTATATACAACAGATAAAATATTGTATGAAGCACACGCTGAATTCCTTTGAAATTCATGCATGTTTTAAAGTGCCCCTTCTGAAAGATATGTAATTTGCCACCTTTTTTATTACCGAAAATTTCTAACATGGAAAAAAAAAATTTGTTCCGCGTTTCTTGTTCTGTCCTTTCTCTCTTCCCGATGCGTGTAATTGAAAAATGTTGCTAATAAAATGTGACGCGGCTCCGCGGCGCAGACGGATCTGCCCGCAGCTGATGGCGCAGATAGCCTTTCATTACTTGCGCCGCTGTCCTGACAGAAGAAGAGCGCAGGGCCGTGGCCGACCTTGCCAACGGGAGTCCTACATTAAACCCTAATGAGGATGACTTTGGTAGCTCTTCAGCAGCCAGGCAGGCGAAGCAAGCAAACTGTGGAAGTGCATTAAAATACAGGAAAAGGCTGTGAAATAAAAAAGTTAGTAGATGTCAAAGTTGCAGAGGCTGCTCTGGAAGGGATATTTAGCTAAGCTCTTACACAGCGCTCATTATAAGTAAATGATCCGGAGGAGCGGCATGTGCGTTTGTTTTTCAGCAAAACCACGGCTTTTCATTGACAGCTACATGTGGGTTGGGGAGTAATACAGACTCCGAGTACAGTTTTTGTGTGAGCAGTGCTGGAAAACCTCGACTTAAGGCATATTTTTCTCAGTAGTAGACAGGACTCACTCAGGCACATGACTAAACTTTCACTAACACTAGAATTTGGTAGTATTCTTTACTTTTTCAATGCACCAGACGTATATTGTATAAAATGCCATTTTGTTTCACTGCGGTGGGTTGGCGCCCTGTCCAGGTTGTCCCCTGCCCTGTGCCCTGTGCCACCTGGGATGGGTACCAGGCTTCCAGCGACCCTGAATTGGATAAGGTGGTATAGTGAATGGATGGATAGATGGATGTCAGTTTCAACACATTGCTAGCTTGTTGTTAAAGGCAGGGAAGACAAATTCAGGACATTACTATGTGTAGATGGGTTGTTGCTAATGCCTCATGTGTACAAAATGTACCTAAATTTGTATCAAAAGTGAAAAGAAGACTTAATTCATTTGTAAGCTGTCAAGTGTGAAGATGAAGGTCAAAACAGGTGCTTGAAAAGTAAATAATTTCAAAATTACAATCAGCCTAAAGTGTGTTTTTAAAAAGTATTTCTCAATAATGGCTATACTAAAAAAGTTAGGCCTTACTGTCTGGTAGAGAATTTGAAGTTGTAAAAATGAAAGTGTAGTACAATTCATATGTTAATAGAATACCAGGGGATGCAATTTGTTTAATTAATCAAGAATATGCCGGTTTCATTGACGTTACGCAAGGGAATCACTGATCATTCTGCTCCATTCACTCAAATCTGTTGTGGCATATGGAGTCTTTGACGTGGACAAGAAGACGTGTGGAGCTTGGTACGGTTGATTCCCACAGCTGAGGATGGCGTGGTCTCCAGAGCAGCACCAAAACTTCTAAACTTTGCCCAAACATGCACGATACTTTCACAAAAAAATTCCTGAAACCCTTTGTTGGTTTTTTTTAACATTTTATATTCAGTTAGTGGTTCTCACATCTAGAGTCGTGGGTTCCAATCTGGCCCTCAGCTCTGTGTGTAGAACTTACATGTTCTCACATACATGTGAATTTCCTCTGGATTCTCTGGTTTCCTCACACAGTGCCAAAGACATGCTGGTTAGGTAGACTGGCCAGTTCAGATTTCCCTTAGTGCATGAACGTGTGTGTGTGTGTGTGCGCACGCTTCTGTGTGCCCTGTGATGGGTAGGCGCTCCATCCAGGCTGCACCGTGGGCTCCCTGGACTAGGCTCCACACCTTCTATAACCCAGAAGAGGATAAGCATTTAAGTATTGAATGGAGGGATTGTACATAATATTTCAAATGCTAAAACTACTATTTTAATCAAAATGAGTGACTGCACTTTGTATGAGAGCACAAGCCGCATGCACAATGAAGGGCTGGTTCCTCTCAGGAAAGCCCACACCCCACTGTCAGCAACACAGCAGGACAGGTGAGCCTGAGGTTTGTAGCAGAGCGATGGAGTCTCACTCTGCCACTGGGACCCAAGGATGGGAATAATGGTACCATCTCGGGACCGGAGCTGATGGGTCAGCCTCAGGCAGGAACAGTTCTGTCAGCCCAGGGAGATGTAAGTCAATGAGGAAGGATCTCCACAGTAACTAGGCAGATACACGACCCCTGTCTGTCTGCCTCGTTCAGCGTCTCTGTTACTGCATGCTGCTCTTTTCTCTTCTCTCTTTTTTTGCTCTCTCCCTCTTTCTCCCTCCCTCTCTCCCCTCTTCTCTCCCTCCCTCTCTCCCTTCTCCCTCCCCCTTTCTCTCTGTCTTTCCTGCCTTGCTCCCCCCCACCCCCTAGCTCTTTCTTTCTCACTCTCACACACACACACACACACACACACACACACACACACACACTCTACCCTCTTCTCCCCCTCCTGTTCTCTTCTCTCCACTCTCTCTCCCCCTCTTTCTCACTCTTTCACTCCATCTCTCTCTTCCCCACTCTTCTTTCCATTCTCCCTTTCTGTAAGCTGTCTCTTTGGCCTTGTTATTTTCACATGCGGTTTATTGCCCTTTTCTCCTCTCTCTCTCTCTCTCTCTCTCTCTCTCTCCTCTCCCCCCTCTCTCACACATTCTCCCTCCCTCTCTCACTCTCTCTCTCCCTCTCCCTCCGTCTCCCTCTCTCTCTCCCCTCTCCCCCTCTCTCACACATTCTCTCCCTCTCGCTCTCTTGCTCTCTCTCTCGCTCTCTCTCTCCCCCTCTCCTCCTCTCTCCTTCTCCCTCTCCCCCCCTACTTCTCTCCATTTCTCTGTCGATCTCCTGTCCTGGTTTTCTTCCTTGTCTCTCTTCACCAGTGGTGGGGCAGTTCCCTCCTATCCATCAACTCATCCTTCTATCCATGATGTTCTCTCACTCCTAAACAACCCAGGTGGAGGTGCTCTGTAAGGTTCTCATGGACTGGTATTTATATGACAAAAGAATGTTTCTTCATCAGAAAGATTTGATCACCTCCTATCAGTACATTATTTTCAAAAGTTGGGTGTATTTCGGTGATATTTTGAAAATAATTCTTTCACATGTTTAACAGGATTCTACATTGTTTTCTGCTGTGCTCTTCCTTACACCTCCTCCTAACCTAACTCATACTTTTTCTCCTGAACTTCCCCCTTGATTTCCTTCTTGTGCTGGTGCACATATGAGCTGCACTACTAACCCGTCAGAGTGTGCCCACTTACGCCATATTTATTTAATTTCTCTCGCTTGTTTTCAGGATTGGGCAGGTAGTGTCTCTCAGAGTTCTGCCTCTGGTGTGGGCCTAGTGCCACTCTAGTTTGCTTTGCGTTTCTCTGTCAGTTGGGTCATCGCTTGCTCATTTATTACCATTCAGCTTACTCTGTGTCCTACAGCTGTCCTGCTGTAGTGTGTGTGAGTGTGTGTTAGTGAAGTACGTTTACTCTGGGGAGTCCTTGGGCTCACATTGCTTTTTGTGGTGATAAAACTGGGGGGGTGTCGGTGATTTTAAAAATGAATCCAAAATGTTGCTGTCCTCTTTTGGACATCATTTAAAAGTGAATATTGGCCTCATTCTGGAGTGAGCTCTCTGCACTCTACCTTGTCTGTGTCTCTCTCTCTCTCTCCCTCCCTTCTCTCTTTCTCTTTCCCCACTGTCTCTCTGCACTCTACCTTGTCTGTGTCTTTCTCTCTCTCCCTCCCTTCTCTTTCTCCCCTCTCTCTCTGCACTCTACCTTGTCTCTCCGTCTTGCTCTTTCTCTCTCTTTCCCCTTCTCTCCCCTCCTCTCTCTTTCTCTTCCTCCCTCTCTCTCCCCCTTCCTGTCTATCTCTGTCCCCCCTGCAATCTCACCAATGCCAGCCCTTTTTTCTCCATCTGTCTCTCTGTTTCTCTTTCTCTCCTTCTCTGTCTCCCCCTCAGCTTCACCAACGACAGCCTCTTTTGTCTCTTGCTGTCTCTTTCTTGTTTTCGTTTTGTAAGGTCCATCTATTGCCCTTTCAGGATACTTCACAAAATGTTGGGTTACTCTCTTTTTCTCTGCCTCCCTCTATAGACATTTGGCCTTTCTTCCTCTCTCTGTCTGGTGCTCCGTGTCTAATCCCTTTTTCTTTTCATTTTTCTGTTTCCCTATCACTCTTCCTCACTGTCTCCTCTTCTTCCTTTTCCATGTCTCTGTCTTCCTCACTCTCTTTTCTCATTGTCTTCATAGCCCTTTATTCTCGCTCCTAATACGCTAATACGCCCTCTCCTGTCCCCTCATTGGTCAGAATATCCAGTGGTGATTATGGGTAAGCACTGTCAAATATTAATAACAGGCCAGTTTGTATTGATACGGCTCTTTCTGTGTTTAATCAATACTAGAAGGTGTGTTTAACAACCTTCATCTTGGCTGATTGATTTACAGAATTACAACTACATTTGTCAAGGGATTTGTTGGCCTAACAGGTAGCCATTTAATGCCAACTATCCATTAATCAAGGTGCTCACCAAACACTGTGGAAAAGAGGGTGTTGCTTTTACTGATCTTGCAGCATTACCAGGAGATCTTACTGTGCACACCGTAGAGTCTGATGTGTTTCTGAACAAATAAATAAAGGTACACTCTCACTTTGTTAATTACAAAGTGCGCACTTGTTGTGTGGTGCTCAGCTAATGATCCTGCTTGACTGATGCAGAACCATCTTCATGGCTTGTGCTGGTGCTTATCGAAGTACAGGCCATGGCTACGACTTCTCATAGATGAGTGAAGGCTGGTAAGTCATTTCTGCAACAAAACAAAAGATCTTGCACTTTCTTTTCCTACGTTGAAACAAACTGTTAGTATATTTTAGTATATTTGTCTAACACAAACAAATTATACTAACATCCGGTTTTTTCAAATACAGTATGTTTAATGGAAAAAAAAAACTTTACAGTTTTTAATGTAAATTGTGATTTTATTTCCTCATTTTGTCTTGACATTTCTTTGGCTAATACTATATACAAAAATGAGTGGCATATTTTATCTTTAAAGTATAATTGAAGCTCACTGCTCTCCTGGGCTGTAATGGGGCTGTGATCCGAACAGGAATTCGTGGCAGTTGCATGAAGGAATAGCAACAGCACAGTTTCTTATGGCTGAATAAGCCGAGTCCCTATTGGCTGAAACCATTCAGCTACCATTGGTTGAAACAGAACAACCCAACTGGCTTTAAAGAGAGCTGAAACTGAACTGAAATGTCCAGGGTCTTCAGGAAATCATGCAAATTTATTTACAGATGTCCCAGGTTTGCATTTTTAGAACATTTTTTCTTATATAAAAGACAGCCCTGAGAACAAAAACACCCAGAGAAACCCCAGTAAGAAATGCAAGAAACAGAGAAAAAACACAATTATTTTTCAATGGAGGGTTAGTCAAGCAGATCAAACAAATATGTCAGACATACATAAGAAAAAAATTCAGAATGAATATCTTTAAACAGATAATGCAGCAATGTATACTTCAAAAAGAAAAAAAAGTAACAAGATGTTATAATTAGGATTGACTTGAACAGGTTTTGTATTAGTACCTATACCTTAATTACCTCCACTTGAAGAGTGACCTACAGTATCTTACGTTTCTCTTTTCTCATGTAAACACAGAAACCAGGGGACCCAAGTGCAGGCTCACTTGTTTTCTTTAAACCAGGGCAAACAGAAACCAAATTAGAATTCAAGGGTGTTGTCAAGAGGCAGGCGGAGGGTTCAGAGGCTGGGAAAGGCAGTCCTGGACAAGCAGGAGACAACACAAGAGGCAGGCGGAGGGTTCAGAGGCTGGGAAAGGCAGTCCTGGACAAGCAGGAGACAACATAAAAGACAGTTTTCAGCAAGATATAACTTGGCAAATATGCAAATGTTGGCCAAATATTTTAGAAGTTAAAATTATCTAGTAGTGAAAAGCAGCCCCTGAAAATTTAAAATCTAGCTAGAGTAGTTTAAAAGTAATGACTTATGGAACTTGTCAATTTTTTAGCAACAAATTATTTGAAGTAAAAAAAGGCCATGACCTGTTTTTAAGGCTCCGTATCTCAGAAACTAAAGAAGATAAATCTGAGAAATGTCCACAATGACAGTTTACTTACATTATGAAGCAAACCCAAGACACTTAGTCAGAAAGATGCTCTAAAACCTGTTGATTTCACATTGAATTACCATGATGATGATGATGATGATGATGATGATGATTATTATTTAAATAGGGTCATTGGGGTAGTGTTAGCTAATGAGTAGCGCAAGGACCGGAGAGTGCAGGACAAAAGATACATAATGCTTGAAATCGGTCATCAAAGTGTTCAGAATACCTTGCGTTCACAGGCAGGATAAATGTCCAAGATGGACTCCCTCTGAGACCATCCAATGGCAGACCAGCTGGAGGGAGACAACCATCCAATGGCAGACCAGCTGGAGAAAGACTGTCGAATGGCAGGGCATGTGAAGGATGATGACCATCCAATGGTAGGCCAGATGGAGGAAGACAACTATCCAATGGCAGGCCAGCTGGAGGAAGACAACCATCCAATGGAAGGCTCGGTGAAAGAAAATGTGAGCCCTACGTCACTTTGCACCAGGGGTCTCTCTGACAGCAATCCTGCTGGTTACTGACCCACCCTTGCATTGGTGACCCACAAGCCTCACCGCCAGGAACATTGAGGGGACGGGGAGTTGGGTCACACAACTTTACATGGGCAGCACAGCCAGAAAAAGTGGATTTAATGGTTAAGTCACTTTTCTAATGCATATGCTGTTTGCATATGGCTTTACTGTGTGTGTTAAATGGACACAAAAACACATTATTGTTTGCCGTGACAGCTTGTCATTCCCTCGCTTGTGAAATCTTGCTTGCTATTTATGTACTTAGACAGCAGATGGGTGTTTTTAATTTGACCTGGCCATAAATAAGGAAGAGGATTATCCAGGTAGAGCCTGCCAGCTCTCACTGTGCCAATGCATAATGCAAAAGCCATTCTTAAAAATATATATTGGACCCACACTGTACATAATTCAAGCAGACCTGTGCTGATGGTTTTCCTGTACCAGAAACCAGGACAAAAGTGATTTTATTGGAGGTGGGGGGGCTTCATGGTCGCTAATTTGGGTGAGGGGAAGCTGAGACCAGATGGATACGGTGGGCCCCTACTAGCGACGCAGCAGGTGGCCGTAAACAGGCAGTCAGCGTGATGCCTGGTCAGGTTCTGATCTGTCAGGACCTGCAGGTGGACGTCAGGTTGTTCTCATTTAAAGTCCAAAGCCCATGGTGTTAGGTGGCCCAAATAAGCAGGGGATGAAGGAATATAAGCAATCTGTACTTAACAATGAGAGATAATGAGAGATAATGACAGAAGGCCTGACTCTGCCTGGTATCTTTTCAAATGAGCTGCTATAATAGGTTTGCTATTGTCCATCAACATGCCGTGTGTTAACCTGCAGCTAGGAGTTAATCAATGAAACTGCAGTTAACAGATAAATAGCCACAAAAGTCTCACCAGTTCCATATCTGAAAAAGTAGTTAATGATATAACAGTAAAATCATTACGTGTGACTAGGCGTAATCACCGTATACCTGTGTGGGCCTTGACTGCCGTGCTTTGCAGCTTTAGAAAAAGTACTGCTGTCCAGGTTTTTAACAGACTGCTGTTTGCTTCTAAAGTACTTTCAGTTTTTTTTTTTTTTCCCCAAAGCTGTTTTTAAAAGCTCTCCATTTGGATGGGTGTTGCACTTTTTTGCCTGCTCTGATGAATCACAGTGCAGGTCTTACCCTTAGCTCTCCAGCCCTGGCACGCTGAATGGCAATAAAACGTCTCTCACAGCCTGACAGGGTCCTGGACGTGAGCCTAACAGCCACTTCATGAAGCCCAAACTCTTTGTAATACTTTTCAACAGACAGGCATCCTAATGAGCTTTGGTATTGGACCGGCTCTTTTTTGGGTTGGGTGAGGGGGCTGTGTTCATTGCGTTATTATGAGACAGTGCGGTTTGCCCATCCACAATCAGCCTGTGAATGACACCTCTTCTGGCACCGTTGTGCGGGATTGCAGTTAACTGTGAAATCACAGACTTCGATAAAATTAGCGTGAGCGGCGCCTTGGAGCTTCTTTCAGGGGCGTGGAGCACATGTGCCGTTTAACGGAGAGCCGCTACAATCCACTGTGAACTTGAGCTGGAAGCAGCAGATATCTTAGTGCAGCAGTGAACTGACGTTCACAGTGCTTAAAGCCGTGGGATGTGAACACTCCAGAGGGCGTGTAATGTAAGTGTCAACAGCACATGTGTGCATAATAATGTGTGTATAAGCATAGTGCATGTTTATACATGAGGATGCAGTTCTGCATGCAGAGATCTCATTGAGAAAAAGGAAAATGTTGATAAACTGGCTAAAGTTTCCCACCTGATGCATCTCCACTGGTATCTGTTCATGGCTCAAGCCGTGGAACAACAGAATTTAAACAACCTTTTTTAAATTCGCTTTTAACCTGCTTGCAATTTATTTTGATTTTAGTACTTTGTACTTTTTGCTTCTCTAATATTATAGATAACAGTCGTTCCGCCGCCGTGCAAAGAATAGACTGTGAATTCAATTTTCAGATGTACTGGCTTTCTTGTGAAATAAGGCTGTTTGTTGACTTTCACATGGCTCCATCAGTCAAATGATGGAGAGTTGGTATGATTAACATATTCTCTGTGAAAACCTGTACATCCTTTTGGAAAACACTGATTAGAGCATAAAACAAATTCAGTTGAGCAACGAGTGCAAGATCACCAGTTTGGTGGAAAACGTAATCAAATGAAAATTAGAAAAGAAAAACAGAAGAATTAAGACGGGGTTGAAGCACTCTTAGCGATGAGGCTGTGGTTGGACGCTCTCTCAGAAGTGCAGCCAAAATGACAGAGCTGCTGTGTGTTGATGAACCATTTCCCTGTGTTCAAACTCCTTTTAAAGTGCGAGGCTTTGGGAAGCACGTGACAACGAACAAATGAAGGACTGTACAGAAACAATATCTTTCATAATATTTGCTGTATAAGAAACAGAATTACTTGGCCTCACTATTATGGTACAACATGAATGTCACATTGATGTGTTGTCAGCTGAGATCATTTCCATGAGATGTATTTCAGCAAGTTTTGTTTTAGCATTTTTTGACTATGTTGTTTGCATAAGCTTTTGTATTTAAATATTTTTGTTTCAGTTTCGAGGTATTGTGGTTCAGTTTTATGTAACCTATACCATAAAAATGTTAGTCTATGTATAGACCTTCTGTTGCTTGGTTGCTTTCACAGAGGAAGGTGGGAGAACATTGTTGAATGAAGAGACGTTGATCTTTCTTGTCCTCTGCTCTCAATCTTTCTCTAGACTCACCCAAGGTTGCCCTGACCTTCCCTTTAGTTTCAAGTAGCCTGTCATATTTCAAAATGTATGTTGGCTTGGGGATTCTTTGATGCATTGAGCACACCCGTCTCGATAAACTTGTTCAAGAAAAATTGCCATGCAGAACACACACACACACACACACACACACACACACACACAAACAGACTAAAAATGGGGCCAGCACAATGATAGACATAGCAACAGCAGATGACAGCCAATTACACATGACAGCGACGTATTCAGTGTGGTCTCAGGACCGTTAAAAAACACACACTCTAGCAACTGGCCACAAAGCATAGAGGATTTCATCCATCCTCAAAGAAGTGCAGGGGGAAAACAAATAACTTTAAAGGGTACTAGAGGTGCCACAATCGGTGTGGGGGGGGGGAGCGGATTTTATTTGTGCTACACTAGATTTCTTCCACAGAAGCCTAGCAAACCACAATATGGAAATTACTTTCATGTGGTTAAGGTGAGAGAATTAACGTTAAGGACCAACATCCACGATTCAGAACAATATTTGACAGTCCTTACAGCGTGACTATAAATCCTAGACACTAATACCATTATAGTATTGTTTCACTTACTGTTCTGAGGTTTTGCATGAAGGTGTACGCAGTAAACATGAGTTATGAGAAAATCCATTACATGCTTGTTGATCCAGCCACTTTCTATTTCTAACTCCTGGCTGGAGGTACTATAGTCATAAGCTTACAGTGGAGATACATTTAAGGGTAACTTAAATACAGTTTAAAATTTTTCTGATGCCAGGAAAGTCATTACCTTGCATTGGCAGCACCTGTCTCAGGTAAAACAGTGGTCAACAGTGACAGAGCCTGATGGTGGAGGAGCTGGTGGAGGCAGTCTCTCCACACCTTCTTATAGCTCTTCACCATGATGGACAGCCTACAATCAGCCATGCACCTCTGTGGACTTACCGGCGGCATAGCGTCCCTGCCACCAAGGTTGGCATCACCTGTGAAATTTGTTGGTTAGAGGACTGGTCTAGTGCCAGGGCAAGCACACTGTGAATGGCCTTCCACTCCATCCAAACAGTTCCCTGGTCATGCTGGGGTGGGCCGAACCTCCATCTGGACATACCCCAGGAAGGGTGGTAGCACCTCCTGCCAGAAAGGCACAGGACCAATGTCAGGAGCGTCCTTTCTGGTGCTGAATGTTTTAAGGAGAAGGAGAGCAGTCAGAAGACCACACAGACATTGGCTTCTGTTTAAGGTCTTTAGGATTTTGTTCTCCGTTCTGACACTCGGACACCGCTGTTCCAATTCTCAAAGAAATTACAAACCACAGTGTCCACGTAGCATGGATGTGTAAGCATGCAGACACGCCTATGTGTTTACCGCACTATAAAGCGTGTGAGTGCGCACAGCTTGTCCGTGACACGTGTTCTTGCTGTGTTCCCCTTAACAACATGTACAGCATCTCAGCTAGCTTTGGTAATTGTTGTTTTGCTTGTGTATCGTGGCATTGCACCTGCAGCCACAGAAGCAAAATGCCCATTAATAGAAAACTAATTGGCACATTTTACACGCTAAGCACCTTTCCATTCTAATCAGCTCATTAGTACACAAACATCAAAAATAAAAAGTGATAATTAGCACTGGTAAGGTAAAATAAACCTGAGTATTTAACACAGTGACACATGTTGTCCACAGTTGAAAACAGCAAAATAAACAAGTTTTATAACAAATGCCAACACTGGAAAATAAAATCCTTATATCCTATTTATAACTATGCATATGTAAAGAGATCTGTGACAGCTTCCTAATTAAAACAAAATATATATTAAATATAATTTCAGTGATTGACTGTTTGATTGGTACATATGATGGTTTTTCGAAAGCTGTCTATTCCAATTAGCACACGTCTTTATTGTCAGTGGCCCATGACCCTGAATTTCATAAGAAATTTGGAAATGAATGGACGGGACGGATATCCTTCAGCAACTTCAGTCATTTTATGTACAAATTAACAACAGAAGTTGCTGTATTTTTAATGTATTAACATGTTATTAGCAATGACTAAAAGTAATAGCAAGATGAATTATGATTCAATACACCTAATTAGCTCCTCATAAATTCAGCAGATATTCAGTTTTCTTTAATTACACCCTGTTCTCAACAGACCTGTTTAAATACAATATGGTTAAATTATTCAGAATTTAATCTATAAGGAATTTTTATCAAAAAGTATATTAAAGCTTGCTTATGTAAGTAGGGACCCACACTCAAGTTTTAGCAATTACTGTATGCCAGCATTAATTTTAAAGTGTAACAACTTTTATGAAGATAAGACTGTAGACGTAATTCTTGAGGTTTATCATCGGATGAATACAACTGCCTTTCTCCAGCCTAATTGAATTTGCAGGGAAACAGGTATTTCTGGAGTGCAGCAACTTTTCAAATCAACTCTTTTATTTCAAGTAGAGCCTGGCTGCACAGGTAGGCAATTTTCACTGTCACCAAGGAATAATGGAAAAACTGCTTTGGTCTTCAGAAATTTAAATGGATCCTGACCCTGGAGCCAATAAAATCCTCTTTAGCTGATCAACTTTGCCTTTTACGCCTTAACAATGATTCCTCTCCCTTCCTTCCTTGCTTTCCTCTCTGCCATCAGAACCATCGTCTTCGCCCCTTTGTGAGCGGTTCTGGGGACCAGCTTTTTAATTACCTGGAGAGAGACTGAGCAGAGATCAAGGCTGGCCTGGGTTTCCCAGAAATGACTGCAACTGAAGACTTCGTTTGTCTTGGAGGAGCAAACAAACAAAACACATTTCCTTTTTTTTTTTTTTTTTTTTTTTAGGAAACCTCTACAGCCGGCCCTGTGAGATAAAAGGGCAGTGCAGCCATGTCAGTAATGTGTCACCATACAGAACACACGTGCAGCCATGTCAGTAATGTGTCACCGTACAGAACACGTGTGCAGCCGTGTCAGTAATGTGTCACCATTCCGAACACACGTGCAGCCGTGTCAGTAATGTGTCACCATACAGAACACACATGCAGCCATGTCAGTTATGTGTCACCATTCCGAACACACGTGCAGGCGTGTCAGTAATGTGTCACCATTCCGAACACGCGTGCAGCCGTGTCAGTAATGTGTCACCATACAGAACACGTGCAGTCGTGTCAGTAATGTGTCACCGTACAGAACACGCGTGCAGCCGTGTCAGTAATGTGTCACCATTCCGAACATGCGTGCAGCCGTGTCAGTAATGTGTCACCATTCCGAACACACGTGCAGCCGTGTCAGTAATGTGTCACCATTCCGAACACACGTGCAGGCGTGTCAGTAATGTGTCACCGTACAGAACACGCGTGCAGCCGTGTCAGTAATGTATCACCATACAGAACACACGTGCAGCCGTGTCAGTAATGTGTCACCATACAGAACACACGTGCAGGCGTGTCAGTTATGTGTCACCATTCCGAACACACGTGCAGCTGTGTCAGTAATGTGTCACCATTCTGAACACACGTGCAGCCGTGTCAGTAATGTGTCACCGTACAGAACACGCGTGCAGCCGTGTCAGTAATGTGTCACCGTACAGAACACGCATGCAGCCGTGTCAGTTTACTCCGTGCTTCACACTCAGTGCAGCGGCACAGTTTGAAGCTGTTAGAGAGACATTCTTTATAATCTGGGAAAAAAAGTCGTAGGTAGTAACCAGTAGTAGCTTTAAAAATATTTTTAGATTTATCAGAATTTCTCAACCCCATCGCTCATCTTTTGAAGAGGGACCCAGACAGTGCATTCCAGAGGAGCAGAGAGCATTCTGGGAAAACAACAACTGTTGCCATTTGAAAACATTTTTCTTACCAGATCTCTTTCTACAACTTGTGTCTCTCTAGACTATGCTCTCAGGAGTATAGCAGCATTATAACACATAAAGCCAGTCAACAGCAGAAATCTGTACATGAACTGATTTTGTTGATCACTGGGGGTATTCATTTCATGTTGGTTATTACTTAATTGGTGTCCATTTTTATATTAGGAAGTTATCCTCAATATTTTCCTATGACAGCTAGGTGGCGTGTCTCTGTAATCGCAATTATTACTTTGAGTTACTTGTAATTACTACAGAAATACATTGGTTTTGTAACATTCAAGTAAAATTGCACTAATGTTTATAATATTGCCCAAAGTACATTGCTTCAAGCCTGCCTCAAAGTTTTAATATTCTTCTATAATTAAGTGAGGATTATGAAAGAAATAAATCAATTAGCATCCTAGACAGTGTAACTAAAGAAAAGTCAGATTGATAAGAATAACACTTTTTATATTGACTTGCTAAAAATGCCTTGCTCTAAGGTCACTGAAATAGTTACATAACAAGCAGTACCACACCATATCGATCCATGCCAGAATTATAGCTTGCTCTTAATGGGCCTGCCATTTTTGACAGGTTAAACCCAGGCACTTTATAAACTTGCAATCTACGGTACACTTTAAACGTGTGACAGGCGACAGAAAATTGTTTTTACCAGAGAGATGTTCAACAGCACTGTACGCAAAGACACAAAATAACTAGTGGGATATTTAGGGAACACACCTGGAGGACAGAAACACAGGAACAAAATGACTAGTCTAGGACTGGATCATATTGACTAATCATACTGTAGCTCAGGTCTGGACCAAACTGATAATTCTCACCTGGGTCTTGACCGAACTGACAGTTGTAGACCAGGTCTTGACCAAACTGACAATTCTAACCCAGGTCTGGACCAAACTGACAGTTCTAGCCTAGGTCTTGACCAAACTGACAGTTCTAGCCCAGGTCTGGACCAAACTGACAGTTCTAGCCCAGGTCATGACCAAACTGACAGTTCTAGCCCAAGTTTGAACCAAACTGACAGTTCT
>JABJVR010002003.1:0-18148 GCA_025773905.1 Chitala chitala
CTCTATAGGAGGATATACTGTAAAACAACGTCTTTTAGTCAAACTGTAGTATATCCTTCTGTATGTATATCCCCCTGTAGAGGATATACTGTAAAACAACGTCTTTTAGTCAAACTGTAGTATATCCTTCTGTATGTATAGAGTATATATCCTCCTATAGAGGATATACTGTAAAACAACATGTCTTTTAGTCAAACTGTAGTATATCCTTCTGTATGTATATCCTCCTGTAGAGGATATACATACAGAAAATGTGATTGTGGAGAAGCTCTCCCTCCCCCTTTTCGCCTGTGAACACTGGGGAGCGAATAGGACAGCACACAGTGGCTAGTAATGTATCAAATGCATGGCAGCAGTTCAGTACTACACGTTTTCTTGAAGTAAACAATAAGTAGTATTAACAATGCACTACTCGTGTTTTTAGTATATGGGGCAAAAATCTGAGGTCTGAAAAACTGAAGGAATGACGTCTGACAAGCAAACCTCAGATCAAACCCTGTTAGCTCCGTTTACAGCAGCACCATATTTGGAGGAGACAGAACAACATCTCAAGCCTTTGCATACTTCACCTGAGGTACTCTGATTGTGAGAGCTGCTGTATCACCTAACCAACAGCCTTTTTCTTGCGTTCTGGTCTCTTCCTTATGACTGAGGCAGATGCAGCCCCTGATCAATATTCTTGGCTAAGGATGCTGGTGTATGGCATCTGGGCCAGTGTCCTGCTGTGGCAACTGTTGGATTCAGTCTGTGCCAACTTCTGTAATTTCACTACCCAGGGTATCTTGTAATTCCTGTTTTCTACTGGCCTTCTAGAGAACATTTCAAAGCTAGTAGGGATTTTTGTTCTACATGATGTAGAGTGATGAGTCACTCTTACTGCTGGTTGAAGCCTTTGACATCAGACCTTGATGAATGGACAGAAAAGCATGTGACATGGTGCTTTCCATTCATTCAGTTTTTTAAGTATTTATCCAAGGTAAGATCAGCATTTGTTCTACGCAGAGCAGGGTACAAGGTAAGATACAGGGTTGATGTGGCGTTAACTCAGTGTATGGCATTAATGTTCAAAATAGGGACACTTAAGTCAGTCAGCCACACCTTGATCTTTATTTCACATGGTGATCTGTAAATTGACTGAAGTCGATAATTGATTCTTCAGTGATTACATTTATGACATTTCCATCCATATCCAACCATCCATCTGTCCATCCATCCATCCACCCAGGGCCATTTCTCAGTGTGCTGGGGCCCTGTGCAACATCTTACACTTGGGACCTCCTTTCCTGATAAATAAATAGGCTGCATGGGGGCCCCATGCAGTTGAACATACTGCCCACAAGAAGAAACTGCCCTGCAATCATCCATTACCCAAGTGCTTGTACTATACAGTGTCATAGGTGGCCTGGAGCTTATTCCAGGCAGCCCAGTACAACCTGGATAGGGCGCCAACCCATTTCAGGGTGCACGCACACGCTGAGGAAAGTATATGGGTGTCCGGAACACCTAACCAGGCGTGACTTTGCACGCACACGCTGAGGAAAGTATATGGGTGTCCGGAACACCTAACCAGGCGTGACTTTGGGCTGTAGGAGGAAACCACTGCCCCTCTGACATTACTAGAACAAAAAAATGACCTCACACACACGTGCACAACACGGAAACTCTACACACAGGTTTTACACACAGTACCAAGAACCAGATTTAAACACACGGAGGTGTGTGGGAAGAGTGCTACCCACTGTTATTTAGTGGTAGCGGAATAAACCCTTTGCACTTAATTTTTGATAATTGCACCTGTCATTTACTCTATGCCTATATTTTAACTAGAAAAAATTACAAGGGTAAGACTTTCCTATGATTTATACATGACTTGTGAAGTAGGGGCTTGATGTAAGGATTTTCAAAAAATGGTGTATGTATTGATATTGACCAATCCTAATTACATGAGATCAATGATTGTATCACTTCAAAAAGTCCGACTTGTAACACCCCTAGCCCTATGGACTGCTTAGAGTCATCAATTCACCTTACATACATGTCTGTGGAGTATGAGGAAACAGGAGTAAGGAGCACACAGAAGACCACACAACCGCAGGGAAAACATACACAAACACCTCCATCTACTCAGTACCAAACTTTAAGGTCAAACCCACCAATCTGAGGGTGTGAGGACCACTGCTACCAAACAGACCACCTGTTGACAGGATTTTCTTTCTGACAGAGGAGCTGAACCATGCTGAACAGTGTAAGTGTAATTTTTAAGGCCTTAAGTCAAAATTAGTTAAGTTTAAGTTAGGCCCATGAGCAGGGTTTATGGCCTCCTGTTTGGATTTTTGAGTTTAAGTAAAGTCTCCTGTTACTTTATGCGGTGTGCATGAGGCTACACATTAAGACCTTTGTTGCAGGATTGTCTCTGAATAAACTTACCATGGCTGTCTGGGACAAATGTTGAGGCCAGCAAGGAAACCCTCAAATTTGAACTTAAAAGCATTGGTGATGGAATGTTTTGGCATCATGTCAGAGACCGTTTTATCGTTTTTTTCCTTCTCATTCACTCTGTTTGACTTATATAATCGCCGTTAAGAAATTTAAGATGTTAAGTGTTAAGGCTTTCATGATATACTGTTTATTAGTGTATATTAATGAAAGGAGTGTTCACCAAGACCATATTTACTTGTTTAGAATTATAGCAAACCTTTCGCACACAGCATACTCTTTAATGATGTATAATGATGTAACAACCTGTGTAAGCCAGAAATATTTATGAATGTGTATGTAGTCATATGAGGTTGTTATACAGGTCATTATAGAAATAGTTTCCAAAAAAAGCAGTTTAAATGAAGCGAAGGAGCAGAATTTCTGATGTACAGAATTCTTCACTCAGTTTGTCATTCCTGTCAGAGAACTGCCTCTTCAAAGGGCAATTTCCTCCAATTAGCTGTGATATGAAATGATCAAAACCAGAACTGCCTTGCCATTGAAGATGACTGGGAGAAATATGGAAATGTGTTGGGTTCTGTCAACTCTAATAAAAGGCCTTTGTGTCCTTTGAGGATGAACTAGAGGAAACGGCGGGAGGAGCTGTCTCTTAAGAAGCATGTGCCCCAACATTTATTTGCGAGAATAAATACTGGCTTTGATTGTACAAAGATGTACGTACAGGTGTCCGTACTCATGAGCTCTTTTGCTGTTCTTGGTGTTCGGTGACAGAATTAAAGCCGGTTGTTTCTCCACAGTCACTGCCGTCATTTATTCTGCAGCTTAGCCTGTGGTGTGGCACACGGCGGGGTGGGCTCGTAACGGCGTGAAAAATGGGCATGCCACCCACTTCCAGCGGGCATGTGGCTCCAGCAGACCGCTGCTGTCACCTTGTCAATTAAAATGTCAGATTGCTCATTAACAGCCCATTAATGCAGAGGCCTCTGAAGAGCTGTGTCACTAAACGGGAGTCAAAGAAAAATGCAGAAACGAAATGTTCTATCGACTTCCTGCAACCAAAATATATACATATCCCTCAGTACCCTTTTGTATTGTAGTTTTTACTGCCATTCAGTCCTGACCATAGTTATGCAGTGGTTTCAGGTAACATTTAGGTCCATCTACGGTTGCCCCAGTTGCGTTAGCCTGGAATTTGATGGTAGACATTCATCCAGTCCAAAGTGTAGAGTGTGGACGCTCCACACCCCAGTGTATTCCCTGCCTCACTCTGCACTTGTGTTTTAAATAACATTTCGAAAAGGCAATGAAGAGTGATCTGCCAGCCCTTGCTGCCAAGTGAGCAGCTAACAGCAGGTATTTCAGATAGTAATTTCAGTACTTTAACCAATGACATGATCTGCTTTTCTTAACTCCTGTCTCATAGCAAATAGGATGTTGTTCTAATTCTGTGTCGTTTGCTTTGTCTAACTCTTAGTTAACAACCCAACTGTTATTTCTGCTTATTATGCAGAAATGTATTAAGGTTTTTATATGACAAATTCTTTTCTTCAAAGCACCTTGTTCCATGGGTATGTAAAACATACAAAGCATCACATTAAGAAGACCAACGCAAATACATAATCACTGCACCTTCTCTTGCTCATTGCTACCTGTGTGAAGTACTAAAAGAAAACCAAAAACACAGAGTAATGTAAGATACAATTAAAAACACATAGGTAAATGTATGGCTTGTTGTCATAATTGCTGGCTGTATTGCAGCTTGTCGTCATCTTGACTTTTCAGCTGACAGTGGAAGACAAAATGGCTCACGTCAGTTATTCACAAAAGACTTGTTTAGAGTATCTCAGTCCTCGTGTGCATTGTAAAATTATTACACAATGGTGTTTGTTCTTCTGTGTATGCTGTGTACTGAATTTAGAAGTGTTCGGCAGTATGAATGCACTGTCTCAGTTAGCATATGACCTTTGGTAGTTACATTGTATCCTGTTTATACAATGTCTTTAGCTGGGTTAGGTAGTCATAGCACAGGGATTATTCTCCATTGTCTCCTAAGTAGCCAAGGCTGTCTGTGCTGTAGTTTGCTGCCGGTATGAGGTCGTTTGTAGGCCTTTGTTGTGTTTATTATTTTGTGCTCACCAAAGAAAAAACAAATTAAAGACATTTTTTTTTCTGTGACTATTCAGGAATATGTTGTACTGTTTCGAGGTGGTGTGGGGGGGGGGGGTTACTCTGGAGGTGGAGGCGCTGTTTGAGAATGGAATAGAGTTCTGGTTCACCACAGCTTCCGGCAGGAAGAGGCGTAGGAATGGCAAGGCCTCTGGGCAACACGTGGAAACGCGTCGACCGCACAGATGCTGCCTGGAGATAAAAAACGTACAACAATGGCCGCCGTGTGCACTGTGGGGGCTCACAAGTTGAGGCAGCGGGCTTGGAAAGTACCGCCCCGCCCCGCCAAAGTCAGTGTGGGGTATCTGAGGTCAAGGAGATTTGGCAGTGCCTGGCTTTAAGTAACAGTCAAACCTCATACTAACCACAGCATCTGATTGGTTGCCATCCTTTACCTGTTCTCTGTGACTTCCAATAGTGATGCATCTGTGTGTGGCACTCTTTCCATGCTCTGTACTTGTTTCTTATGTGTTCGCACGTACCCATGAATTAATCTATGTCTGTAAATGACATCTGTACATGTTGTTCTGGCAAGTAAGGAGTTTGTATAATGCATATCACAGTACACAATGCAGATGGAGCAGTATTAATTAGACCACTGAAACCAAATGTTCAGCTGGAGACAGTGTGAGGTCTGGTTTCATCCTCAGAGACATACTTCTAGAAAACTGCCTTTCAGACCTTGCCTTGCTCACATAAAACAGCAGTGATGAGGCAGGCTGCCTTTGCACTCTGACACTTACAGGTGAAGGGAATCCATAATCAAATGCTTGAATATGCATAGAGAGGCTTTAAAATAAATTAGAATTGTTAGGTGGCACGGTAACATGGTTGTTAGCACTATCACATTACATCTCCAGGCCAAGGGTTCAATTCCCACCTTGGGTCTGTTGCATGTTCTCCCTGTGCGTGGTGGGTGTTCTCTGTTTTCCTCCCACAGTCCAAAGACACACGGGCTAGGTTGATTGGTGTCTCCAAATTGCCCGTAGTGTTTGTGTGCGTGCCCTGTGGTGGATTAGCCCCCTGCCCTGTGTCCTGGGATGGGCTCCAGGCTTCCTGTGACCCTAAACAGGATGAAGTGTTATAGAAAATGACTGACTGACATTATCTGTTTAGGGTTGCTTGGTTTCCAGTTGAACTTCACCTTATAATGCCCTACAGACCTGACCTAGTGTGGGCATGACACACCCTACTTTCTGGGGGGTGAAAGCCAGGTGCTCTTACAGATTCATGTTGGATTAATGTTCTTATAGGAGTTTTCAAAATCACTACTCAGTTTCAATAAAGAGGGGAATCATTTCCCAAATAAGTTGTTAGATTGCAGTGTAATTTACTGTCATGACATAATCCTCCACAATGATCTGTTTTAAGTCATTGTAATTTATAATTATTGTTCATCTTTAGTTATCTTTGAAGTGTTGACATGTGAAGTGTTGCTTGCTTGGAAAAGTTGTTGATTACAGGCTCTAGCTGGAAACTCTATTGCTGTAAAACCTCACTCAAGGCATTTAGAGTTGTGTGAAAACTGCACACACACAGAGTATACGCATGTGTGTAGTGTATGCCTTTTCTCTCCAGCTTTCCCATACAACCTTTTGTCAAGGAAGCTGTTTTAGCTCCAGGCTGATTCACAGTCTGTAATACCTGTAATGTTTACTGTCTCAGGTATTAGGTCATCTTGACACAGTGACTGGAGCCAAACCACATTTTGACCCACTAAACAAAACTTCTGTAACATGATCAGATTACTGAGCTTTACTTTGTTTTGCAGGACATTTTTTGGTGATTATGGTTTTGTGGAGCGTTTTGGTAGAAGCTGCGTTTGCTTTCGGGTGCATTCTCATGGAGACGCCATCTACTCACTCTTTTGGAGAGAGAGACTTTTCATTTGGCATTCCCAAGTGCTGTAGTGGGATGACGCTCTGCTGAATGCTAAATCAGGTGTGCACTGGAGCATCTCTGAAGCACACGCTCATTTCAACATAAAAGGTTCCCAGGAGAGAAGAATAAATCTGAAGCCCAACGCACCTACGAAGACTGTTAATTATTCTGGATCCAAGTATGGCTGTCACAACACTGGAATACTGGAATCGTGTCCAGTTTAAAGAGGAACAAGGGAATATGTTGTCTGAGGTGGATAGCTCATGGTAATTGCTAAGAAAATTCCTTTGGGCTGTTGACATGTCTTTGGGAGTAGGTGATCAAGACAAAGATATCTCTTTGGTCATAGGAGATCCAGGTGAGATGTCTGGCTGCCTGGGGCCACCCGTGTTGCCCATCCAGGATACCCAGCATAACTTGGTCAACTACCCTCATACATAGCATTGTCTCTATGGTCTCTATGGCAGGCAGCAGGTTGTTCACATCCATCTGAGATCAGATATATAATTGTGCCTCAGTCTACATGAGAACTGGGTGCTGCACATAAATGGAATTTACTTCAGAAGCAGTTGCCTTAGATAAGATGCTATACTCCATGTCCTGAAGAAAAATAGAAAATGTATTTTTTTACGGAGAGTAAATGCCACACTTTTTTCCTTACTGCCCTTAAAAAATTTATTAGATTTAAATGGTAGAATTTTTTCAGAAATGAAAATTAAAGACTGCCATAACAGGCACTTAATATGCATATGCACGCACACACACACACACATACACACACAAAATGGACAGCAGCATCATTACTGAAGGAAAATATTGCTACAAGTGCAACTGAGCTGTGATTAAAAAAATGCAATCATGTATGACATCACAGACAGTGAAGAGGTGAATCACAAAACTATACTTAAACATTTCAGCCAAGTGTTTCTCTGGGAACACAAAACTAATGCACAAACTGGAGCTTGTTATTTTTGTAGCTAATTTTATACTTTAAGAAATCAAATGCTTTCTGAAGATTTGCTGTGAACTACAGCTGTGGAACAGTCATGAATGCAGCATATGCAATTGTCAGAATGCAATGGTCAGAAAGTGCTGAAGTGGATGGAGACAGTTTGAAACAGCTTTCAATGTAATTTTTACAGAGCTGTCTGTGTTTTTTAGGTTACAGAGAAATAGTAAATGTAGAGCATTGAACATAGAAGTCAGTATTCTGCTACCATCAAACATTGCATTGTATAGTAGTTCCAGTGCTCAGTCAGCACTGTATAGTAGTTCCAGTGCTCCATCAGCACTGTATAGTAGTTCCAGTGCTCCATCAGCACTGTATAGTAGTTTCAGTGCTCCGTCAGCACTGTATAGTAGTTTCAGTACTCTGTCAGAGCTGTGTAATAGTTTCAGTGCTCTGTAACTGCTATATAGTAGTTTCAGTGCTCTGTAAGTGCTGTATAGTAGTGTCAGTGATCCATCAGAGCTGCATAGTAGTTTCAGTCCTCCGTCAGAGCTGCACAGTAGTTTAAGTGGTCCATCAGAGCTGCATAGTAGTTTCAGTGTTCCATCAGAGCTGAATAGTAGTTTCAGTGGTCCATTAGAGCTGCATAGTAGTTTCAGTGCTCCATCAGAGCTACATAGTAGTTTCAGTGTTCCATCAGAGCTGTATAGTAGTTTCAGTGCTCCATCAGAGCTGCATAGTAGTTTCAGTGTTCCATCAGAGCTGCATAGTAGTTTCAGTGCTCCATCAGAGCTGCATAGTAGTTTCAGTGCTCCATCAGAACTACATAGTAGTTTCAGTGTTCCATCAGAGCTGTATAGTAGTTTCAGTGCTCCATCAGAGCTGTATAGTAGTTTCAGTGTTCCATCAGAGCTGCATAGTAGTTTCAGTGCTCCATCAGAGCTGTATAGTAGTTTCAGTGTTCCATCAGAGCTGCATAGTAGTTTCAGTGTTCCATCAGAGCTGCATAGTAGTTTCAGTGCTCCATCAGAGCTGTATAGTAGTTTCAGTGTTCCATCAGAGCTGCATAGTAGTTTCAGTGTTCCATCAGAGCTGCATAGTAGTTTCAGTGGTCCGTCGATGCTGTATAGTAGTTTCAGTGTTCCATCAGAGCTGCATAGTAGTTTCAGTGTTCCATCAGAGCTGTATAGTAGTTTCAGTGGTCCATCGATGCTGTCTTGTGAGATGACGTGACCTGGCACTCTCTTTGATGAGATCTAGAGGTCAGAAAGGTCGGAGATAAAGTGAAGGATACACACAGTGCTTAGGTTTCTCCACAGGTTCTGCTGAGTACTTTCAGTGGGAACACAACTGTTGATGAACGAGCCTTCTTATCACTTAACTAAGCTTTCTCTACTCATCTGTCTGGGAGATTACTAACAGTGCTCCCCTCCACCCTTCTCCCCACCTCGCAGCATGGAGAACGACTAAGGAGGAAGCCATATTGAACACCATTGTCTGCACTGTTTCAGCACTGCCACACTGCAGCATTGTTGGTTTCAGGAGAAGTGCTTATCTGCTGTTAGCTGTTTATAGCTGTTTAGAAACCTTGCACTTATATGCGTTACTGCATGTGAGCATGGTGAGAGGACAGATTTATGGATTGGTCAGGTTAATTTATTAACACACAGTTTAATTGAAAGTGCAAAGTGCTGCTTATTCCCCCAGTGAGGCTGAGATCTATCGGTTTTCGTGACTTCATGCGAAAATGTTCAACGTGGCTTTTTAAAAATCGGAGAAGATATCTCAAGCCTACAAGCTTGAATAACCTCCATACCTGAATGGTAAGGTTCAGATTAATTAAGATTAAAAGCCTTGTTCATTTGATTACTGCAGCTGGTTTCACAGGGTTGTAAAAAATAAAAATAAATAAATAAATAAAAACCGTTCCGTAGGGAATGAGTAATCGAAGAATCCACTCAGCTTCCTCAAAACCTCATTACAGGCTGAAGAAAATGGTTCTGCACTATAATGTATAACATGTTTATGGGTAGAAAGTGTCCAGTGGGGCAGCATGTATAGACTACGAAATCATATTTAATGTAGCAAGCAGGACCTAGGTCCTGACCCAGTGAAATGTTATTGGTCAAGAGCAGTTATTCCCCACTTCCTGAAAACATTGCTGCTACGGTTGTAAACATGCACAGTGCACTCTGATTGGACGCTGAAGTTTTTGTTGTTTCTAGTTACAGTGCGCTCATTATCTCATACTGCATAAATATAAAATTACTGGTACGTACTTAAATTCACCATGACTAAAGAGCTGTTTCAGTTGCATGGGATTTGAAAATTGTAGACGTGGTCACAGGCCATTTACCAGATGTCAAGTGATGTAAAGAGAATTCAGATTTTTTTTGTCACAGTAAGTGGGCCTTCCTGCTGGTGAAGTTCTTCCCTGTCCACTTGCTCCTGGCTCTCTCGGGCCAACATGGTCTCTGGGACAGAGCCTCCTTTGTTTGCTCAGAGCCGCCTCTGGAGCTCCACAGCATGGCATAGGCCAGTGCAGGCCCACGGCGAGGGGAGCTCTGACGTGTGTGAGATCGTCCAGATAAATAGCTGAGTCACTGCGTGGCGTGGGACCCGGCGCTGTCTTGGACATGCACACATGCTTGGTGCAGTGGTAAAAAGCATCCTCTGTTCCGCCTCCTAGTTTTTTCATTTTACAGGAGTCACTGTTGTCTTTGACTGACTTCCACAGTGCTGGTGGTGACATGAAATTACACAAGGGTGGTCTCGAGGAAAGGGAGGGACTTTTGTCTTGAAGTGGAAAGGGAGGCAAAACTGAAGTGAAAAATTGTGCCCAATTTTCTCTATAATGACATTCTGTTGGATACATTAGGGCTGGTCAGTACTTTTTTGTGTGTGTGAGTGGTACACACACACAGCTCTCCCTGTTGCCTTTATGAAACAAGAAACATGAGGCCTGTGGAGGGGCAGGCTGTTTTCTGAGTTCAGCACTCAGCTCTCACATCTTGGTTGCTGCAGCTATTGAAGATCCCCTAAGGTCTCTGTCCAGGCTTTCCTCACCTGTGTAGAATGCAGATGAGCACTGCAGAGTGTGGCCGTTTGAATGCCGAAACACCATCTCTACCTGTCCTGATCAGCTCAGTGGTGCCGAGGAAGACTACAAAGTCCTGCAGCTGGAGATGAAGGTTCTTGGAGATAGGAATCTTTGCTTTAAAACAAGAGTCACTGTGAAGTCTTCACAGGACTGAAATACGTAACAGACATGCATGGGGATGTTTGTCCTAATGAATACTGTATGCAAGTTTTCCATTCAACACCTCATTAGTGGATTACTTCAAAAAACAGGAGAATTAGCCTACATACCCTTTATATGATAAACAGTATGTAGCACTGCAGACTTATCCAAGTAAACAAGCACTGTGTGTGCATTACTTTAACTGTGTTGTATTTGCCGTTTCAGTTTGTCTTGGAAATTCAGACCCTGTCTCTTGAGTGACCTCTGTTTTGGGCACACCTGAACAGCTCCCAGCTCTACATAAATCTTCTGGCTTTCTGTGAGTCCCCAGGCAACAGCAATCATTTTGGGACTGAGACTTCGCCATCGCCACAGTAGAGATGTTAAAGATTAGACTCTCTTTTTCTGTGCGAGCGTTTGGACAAAATTAAATATCTTTTCAAAACTACTTTTACAAACATTTCATGATTTCTTTAGTTTAGGGGTGGACTAGGTCCTCACATAACATATGATGTTTAGTATTGACAATTTGGCCCCAGAGCATTACTGATGTTCTGTGGTTAAACTGGGTGTTAATACTTTGCAGGCAGTAGCTCGTTCTTGTGACAAGATGACCCACTTTGATTTTACACCGTAGTGAGTGTGTAGCCCTGTTTGCTAGAACATCGCTCTTCTGTTTGCAGGCTCACCATCAATAAATGCACTTTTTGCTTTTGTGGCTTGGAGCAGTGCCAAACCCCCAAAGGAAAATCACAGCTGTAGCGATCAGCGGCTGCATGCCGCCATGTACAAATGTCTGGTGCTGAGGCGCAAGCTGAATGCGTGTGCTGAGCACTGCACGGGCTGGCGCTCGTGTGTGCTTCTGTTTTTAAGAGGATTACTGCAGAGCAGCTGGCACTGAGCCTGCAGAGAGACCTGCTTCTCAGACCCATTCGCCAGGGGCTCTCCTGACATCTCCAACCAGCATGACTTAGGCCTCTCTCAAGGCCTGTCTGAGGCAGTGGCTAAGCTAAGCTAGGCTAGGCTAGGCTAGGCTAAACTAGGATAGGATAGGCAAGGCTAGGCTAAGCTTAATATAGCATTGCTTTTGGCTGTGGTAGCTACCGAGCCATCTAAATTGCTAAGGCAGGAATGAAGGAGACGGGAACTAGAAGCCTTTGGGCGTCTGTGGGAGGGCATACAAATGAACAGCGTAGCACTGCTGCCTGGGAGCAGGCCACTTCAGCTTAGAGTAACACTGAACCCCATTTGTTTATTTATGCAGTCCACTTGTATTCATTATAATGTGGCTTCCTTCCCAGCATGCCTGCCCCAGAGCGTTTAACATAAATGTGGCAACAATGTTGCAAAATAGATTTGAAAACAAATTAATGTAACAACAGACTACAAACACACCTTGGAACGATTAAAGTTTAAGACACAGAGTACGGTGAAAAAAATTAAACGCAACTGACCAGAGCAGAAAAATGCTTGTTTAAAGAATAAGGAGACTTTTAGGCCTTCTGCGTACACCGAGCCTGAACTTTATACGAATGCTGTCAGTGCTGTACTTGTGTCACATGACCAGTTGACCTCACTCGTCCAGTTCCTGAGACAGCGATGCACAGTGGACAGCGGCGCACCACCCTGAACATGAGATCTGTCTGTGTACATCACAGGCTCAGGTCTAACAATGAGAACACAGAGCATAAAAGGTCACACAACTGTGAAAATTTGTGGAATTACAGAGCTGCTGCTGGACACTAACACTGACACACTACACTTTATGGTGTGTGTGTGTGTGTGTGTGTGTGTGTGTGTGTGTGTGTTGTAATTGGTTATGGAAGACAATCAGAGGAGCTGACAGTATGAGGGAGAACCTGAAGTGTTTCTTGATTAACTTGTTTGTCCCATGGCAACTGGTCTTCACAGTTTTTAAGTTCAGTTTCTGAAGTGCTGCTCTGAACACCAGGCCATGTACCACTGACTAATGCACATAGAGGTTGTGTGTTCCCTACTTTCTTGGACATTTTTTTTTTAATTTTATAAAAACATTGGCAGAGTCAGAGGTGAACATGGTGAGCGATGTCATCAGGACTCTTCCAACACGGAAAACCACGTGGAGTCACAGTATGCTGGCAGACCGCAGCAGGCCTCTTCAGAGAGACATTCTTGAGGCAACGTACAGGGAAAAATAAAAAAACAACTATATTTTAGAGTTTAGACTATACTGTTGTAATTTTAATAAGCGTATAACCATAAAATATTTATCAAATCTAAGTACAACGTCACTCAAAAGCCTTACCCGATACAGGAATGCCAAAAACACATTTGAATTCAGCAAACAAAATGCTATAGGGTTTTCACCCTTCACGTGTTTTTTTGCTTGTTGCCAGCTGTAATTACTGCAAGCTGATGAACTGCAGGCTCTGGGGTGGTACTTAAAACCATTCCTTATACACAGCACTCCGGCTGGGAAGTGCCATCCCAAGAGTGCTGTGCTACATTATGGCTACAAGAGCCCCTGTTAATCAGCTGCCAACATCAGACGCTGCTTGTGACAAACTATAGGCCATTAACCGCGTGTCTTTGAGACACCGAGAGCTGGGCTGCCCTGGTGTGGCCTCCTTCATTCCTGATAGCATTGGCCTTGCGTCTACATTTTGCGCTAAGTAAAACGCGGCCTCCGCATCGTTATTAGTGTGCAGACATGAGAGCTGACGCACCGCAGCTTTCCTGGTGTCTGCTTTCTGCAATCTTTGACATTTCCCGGAGATTAAAGGACCTAGAAATCTTTTTTCCTTCACTCGCTGTGTAGTTCAGCAAGTGTGTGTGTGTGTGTGTGTGTGTGTGTGTGTGTGTGTGTGTGTGTGTGTGTGTGTGTTTGTTTGCGTGTGTAAGGGCAGTGAGAGGGGCTGTTTATAAATCAGATAGTACCTTACATGCTTCCAGACTCCCACAGCACCCGATGATATCTGTACGTCTGTGGTTTGGGAACAGTCCAGAGCACTATTAATAACCTGCTACCTGTAAGACAAGGCCATTTGGAGCGGGGGATGAAGACGTGTAAGCACGGACATGGTCACGCTGTTTGTCTGTGTGAACTTGTGAACGATTTGCCCAATGTTTTCTTCCCAGGTGCCCCTGGCTGACGCAGGCGATCTCCCCCACTGTGCCCCTCTACAATGGTGTCATTTTCCTCTTTGTGTTGGCCAACTTCAGCATGGCGACCTTCATGGATCCCGGCATGTACCCTAGAGGTCAGTGAGCCCCGCCCTGTTCTCCTTTCCCTGCTGTCAGTCACATCCTTGTCACATGCCACACAGCTCAGCAAATGACAGGCAGCATTCTGAGTAGGTATTAGCAGTCAGCAAAGATGTGCAGAGACCTATGTGCTGACTCACGCGTGATTGTTCATGTCTAGACCCTGATAACAGTGCACAGTAAACACATATGCTTTTTAGTCTAATCATTAAAAGCCAACAAAAATGTGAACCATGAACATACTTTTTCTGTTTTACAGTATAAGTTGTTATACGGAGAAGCTCTACATGCCCAGTCAGCACTGCAGGAATACTGTTACACCTGTCCAGGTGGAGGACATATCCTCTTATTTCCAAGCACAAGCCTCTGTTTTCTCAGTCGACCGAGTTGTCATGGACACGGGACCAGACATGACATGTCAGGGAGTGGTACATTAGGCAGGCAGTGCTGATTCAGTCCAAACACCAGCCCTCAACACGACCTGTGCTGACATTTCTTGCTGATGGGTAGGGGGCAACATTGAAAAATGTCTTTCACTAAGGGAGCTTCATTACAGCTAGGTGTGCAGCAACCTGCAGATGCCTGTCCAGTTTGTTTGGTATGTGCCCCTGTGTCCTGTTTTGTGTTCTGAATTCCTTTGTAGCTGGGATTTCCACAGTGCAGATTTAAATGATGAGCGTTTGGGGGTTCTGTGCTTTGTGTGGCTGTCGGGTGCATAATGGCTTCTTCTACACAATCACGCACACCTTCAGCTGCCTTGGGTCAACTCGTCCCCCACTCTGACAAACAGATCACCCTACTTTTCCTCACCTCAAGGAGCTGCCAACTGAATGTCTGTGTCTGAAAATAGGGTGTGGCTGGCCCTGATTTCCTGACCGAGAAACCCAGGAGGAGCAGGAAAATGTAAAAGTCACCGGGACTGAATTAGACAGTTTATATTCAAAGAGTGTCGACTCCCCTTGTGTTTATCCCTTGAGGTGCTGTGTGAGAACAAGTGCGAAATTATCTCTCAGGACCAGATTCTGCAAAGGCACCCCATTCATGTGAAAAGAGCTCTTTAAAATAAAATGGGAAACCTCTTTGGAGAAGCATAGCCGTGACAGGGTTCTTTTTGTATAGAGTGTATGGAGTCTGTCGCTGGAAAAGGACGTATGGAGTCAGGTGCTGGAAAAAGTGTGTACAGAGTGAGGCACTGGAAAAGTGTGTACAGAGTCAGACGCTGGAAAAGTGTGTACAGAGTAAGGCACCGGAAAAAATGTGTAAAGAGTGATGCGCTGGAAAAAGTTTGTACAGAGAGATGCACTGAAAAAGTGTGTACTGAATAGGAGGCACTCCCAAAACTCAGCACTGATTTTCAGTATGTCTCCACCCCACAGCTGATGAAGATGAGGACAAGGACGATGACTTCCGGGCTCCCCTGTACAAGAACGTGGAGGTGAAGGGCATCCAGGTGCGGATGAAATGGTGCGCCACGTGCCACTTCTACAGACCCCCGCGCTGTTCGCACTGCAGCGTGTGTGACAGCTGTGTGGAGGTGAGGCCACGCACCAGCGCTGTCCAAGGCTCACACACCGCCTACTCACATACACACACTCTGTGCCAAAAAAACAGAAAGCAACTGCTGAATTATTACAACTTTGACAGCCTTTTGTCATAAAGCAATATGCTGTTGAGATCCTTACCACTTGCAGGATTTATAATTGTATTTTTGAATATGTTTACATATTCAACACATCAGAGTTCAACTGACTGAGAACATAGACTTCTTTGTAGAGTTGGCCTGCACACCTCTTTGTCCCACATAGCAACAGCTTTGAACCAAACTCCACCTGGAAAACTACAATGTTAGTTCTATGTTAATATGAGTTTCAGCCCAAGCTGTCAGAGGCTGGGTGTAATATCAGCCAAAGCATTACAATTGGGGGGTGGTCAATCAGGACAGGGAAGAGCTATGCTGAATCTCCAAAATTTAAAGTTGAAATGCATGTGCACAAAATGTCAGGCTGCTCATACCTGCACTTAAGAGAATTTCACACCAAAAAGATATGGGCGCCTTTTTGTTTGTCACTGTATGCTGTCATATGTATCCGAAGCAGCGTGATTTACATTAACTATGAACACTGAAGTGGCCTATTGTTTTTGCAAAATGTCACATCTCTTGATGAAATTGCAGGATTTCTGATCCCAGTCTGTAAAGGTGCAAAATTGATGCACTTTGCAAATTGATAGTTTTTCTTTCTAACGTCAAATCAACACCCACTTGTGTGTCTGTTTGTATCCCATCAATCCGTGCGCAAAAAATAAAGCAGTCTAGGTGAAATATTCAGCTGCTATCCAAAATACACTCTCCAAACAAGCATGTGGCAAAGGTCACTCAAAAAAGTTTTAATTAAATTAGACATTTTCTACTTAAAAAAAGGAATACAATAATTAGACATCACTATTTGAGGGTTTTAACTTGAATCCATTTGATGCACTCTAAGCAGATAGTTTTATGCTCAGATGTGTACCTCAATGTACGGTCAGCTGTATAATTAGGGTAGGCCATCAGGCTGGGATGCAGGAGGTTCCTGGTTCAAATCCCAGCCCAGTCACCAGGTGTGTCCTTGAGCAAGATGTCCAGCGCTAGCTCACTGTAATCTGTATGTGAAATGTAAGTCACTTTGGATAAAAGCATCTGCCAAATTAATAAACCGTAAACTGTCACTTGTATTAATTAAGAGTGCTCCACTTAAGAACCAGCAGTGTGGTTATCCTGATCGCTACACCCGCCTTCTCTCCATACCTCCCTTTCTGCAGGACTTTGATCATCACTGCCCCTGGGTAAATAACTGCATCGGGAGACGGAACTACCGCTACTTCTTCCTGTTCCTGCTTTCACTCAGCGTGCACATGGTGGGCGTCTTCTCCTTTGGCCTACTCTTCGTCCTGCACCACATGGACCACCTGGGTGCCTTGCACACCACCATCACGTATCCTTCCAGTATCTCTGCGCCTCCAATCTCTGCCCCCCACCCTCTTGTGAAACTGGCTGTGTCTGTTTTCATTCAAGTTGATTTTCTCATTTACTAATATTATTATTTCAGTCTTTATTGTCTTAAAACTATTAATTTATTCCAGAATATTTGTGACTGTCAAATAAAATTTTACAGGTTTCACTTTAGTGATGTCAGTGAACCTTTCCGTGATTTACGTTGACAGGCTATAAGACAGTGCTTGTTGACTCAGTAAAGATGTGAGTGAAGTTTCTGGCTGGGTGCTCTGTGCCTCCCATCCTCTGAGGGGCAGCTAAGCTGCACTGCAGGCTATGCTGGCTGTACCAGTGCCACCTTGGCTCCTTGACGCCCGCCCCAGCCTGGTGGTGATGTGTGTGGCAGGCCTCTTTTTCATCCCAGTCATGGGCCTCACTGGCTTCCACATGGTCCTGGTTGCTAGAGGCCGTACCACCAACGAGCAGGTGAGGAGAGCTCCTTCCCTGATACTCCCCAGTGTTCCGCTATGATTTCATGTTCATATTGTCTTAGCTGAAATTGTGTCTCCTGAAGTCTCTCGTATATCTTGTACAATTTCCCTGTCACTCTGGATAAGAGCTCCTGCCACACAGGAAATAAGTGCATGAATACATACCAGTCGTCTGCGGTTCCTCTGCAGGTGACGGGGAAGTTCCGCGGGGGTGTCAACCCTTTCACCCGTGGTTGCTGTGGCAACGTAGAGTATGTTCTCTGCAGCCCCTTGGCTCCCAGGTAACTGTATGTCCTAGTTTGTCACATTGGGGACAGTTTGGTTATTTCTCTACAATATAAACAACCAATCTGGCACCTGTTACATCATAAAGGATGTTTTTGCTGGAGTTACACAAATTATTTCATATTAATATGAAGTGCATTTCTCAGTATTTGTGTCAAACATTCTTTCATTTGTCCATTTTCCAACTACTTCTCCTGGACAGGGTCTCAAGCATGCTTGGAAAAAAAAAAATCGCATTTGCCTTAAGTAATAAAGTCATCCTGCTTAATGAAGTGAAATGGGCATAATTAAATTTTCCACCACTAGGGGCTGCTCATCTCCCCTGGTTGAAGATCAGGTAGACCAGCAACTGTATGAAACTCAGCACTACATAGTGGATAGGGAGGGATGTAATGCCCAGGAGGAGCTGGGCAGCCAGTCAACCTTGGGCCCCCAGAGGTTTTTTTTCTCCACACTGCGGAGTTTTTGGTTCCTCTCCTCCG
>JABJVR010002004.1:0-18148 GCA_025773905.1 Chitala chitala
GACTAATATTTAAATTTGTTTGATGATCTGAAACATTAAAGTGTGACAAACATGCAAAAAAATAAGAAATCAGGAAGTGGGCCAACAATTTTTCACACCACTGTATAGTTGTCCCCCCCCGCCCATTTCAGGGCTGTCAGGGGGAAATTCCCCCTGATTTTCAAAACCTGAATTTCAGGTGTTGTTTCAGAATGGTAAATAAAATGACCTAACACCAAAAATTTGTAATAGTTATCCATGGTGCTGAATATTGTGTGATAACTACATTATTTTGTTTGTTGGTTAAACGTAAAACATTTCACCTTTTGAGAATCAATTCATCATGTTAAGTGAAGAGTCAACCAGTAACTTCTAAAAAGACAATTCGACTCAATTAAATTGAATCAAATTTGAGTTGATTCAAACGGAATTGAATTAGGCACTTACGAATTGAAATTGGATCATATTGTGAAGCCAGGCTGATTCCCAGCCCTGTTACGGAGCCTTAACATGTCATTAATCTCCGTTCACAGCCTTATAAACGCAACTTCTTGTACTGACGTTTCTTTGTAGACTTCATAGAAGCATTTAAAAAAACGTTTACTAAGTGTGCTAGGCTAATGTGAACTTGAAGCATTGACCTAAAGCAGCCCTTGGCAGTTAGTTCAGATGTGGGGCGAGATTACAAAAATTACTTCAATTGAGGGGGCCAGATTTTAAAATGTTACTGCATGTCAGCACCCAGTAGTCAGCTGGTCAGTTCCGAACTCCAGAGGGGAGTATATCACAAGTTGGCCTACTTTACAAGAAAAATTATTATATTTTTATAATGATCATAATGATCTTCCTTTAAATATTTAAATTGGTAAGAATCAGCAGACTTGTAAAAATGGGCGGTTCACATCACACCCATGCACTACAAATTGAATAGCCTTGACCTAAAGTATCAAGCATCCAAAAGATGCTTGTGTTGATGTCAGTGTTTTTAGCCGCTATGTGTCTGTTCCTTTGTAATGTTATAGGACAGCTGATTACAGCTTTTGTTTTCTTCTCCGTTCTCCAGACATCCAGGAATTTTATGAAGTGACCTTACAAGACAGTCAGAAATGTGCGGAGACTCCCAGGTCAGAGGAGCCTGCAGCCCCTGTAAACATCTGGGACTTCTCCAGCCTTCAGAGCACAACTGTGACTTCAGAGACCCAGCCCAGCAGCCTTAGCAGCAGTATAGAGGTAAGGTGGTTACTTTTCTTCCCTGGAACTCTGTTACCCGGTTGCATCAGTGGTATGCACATCGACACCTGTGATCACAGAAAGGGTATTTTCCGTTCCGTTCACCCACTAACCCTAGCAGATGGTGGCTTAATGATGTTCTGGAAGAGGTTTACTTCCTGAATCCTTTAGATATTCCAGTTATCTCGGGTATGCAGACCTAATATGTGGTTTCCCTAAAAAAGCCTTTGTGGTCTGTGAATCTGGACAGTCTTTTGCACTGTTTACTTCAGGTGATAAAGTTGATATGGTTCAAATTCCACAAGGTAATGGAAGTTTGCGAATGTTTTTCTTTTTTCCCCCATTTTGTCATCTTTATATCCCTTTTCATTGGCTAAGAGCCAGATTAGACTGGCATAGTGTGGGTCACTATTCTGGCCTACATTACTATTTTGGTTGCTGGTCATGAGATTGTTATGGGCGTGTGGTACTAACACTTCTTTAACTGTCAATCTGAGTTTTTTTCTTGTTGCAGTTGCTCAACAGAGCTTGCAGGGCAGCCTAGTTTGTTTACACACATCTGAAAAGAATTGTTACTCAAGTAAGAGTGTGTTTTGTTTCCTCATTGCACAATGATCGGTTTTATTTGGAGATTTTCACCAGAGACATTCTAAGTGGAACTAAAGCAGTTCTTCATACACTTTCTTTTTGTTTTGAAAGTGTTTACCTAGTTTTTTTACTCTGTTTTTAGCTGAAGTAAGACCCACTTCTGCAATTAGTTAAAAAGAGGAGGAGTTAATATTTTTAGGATTGTTAGAGCCGTGGTAAGATGTCAGCAAGGTACACTTAAGGGGCACGCTGTTCATGCTTGATTTTTGTTTCGCTGGGACTGTGCAAGACAAATATAGTCCACTGAATTAATCCATTATTTATATGGTAATCCTTTGTTTTATTTTGTAACCTTTCCTGGTGTTTGGTACATAGGTCTTTGTTCTGAGAACATTTTTCTGTTAAAATAATGAGACATTTTTTGTTGTTAATGGTAAAACTGTATTTTGTGGATGGGTCATTGTTCATGTCCAAGGTTGCTACTATAATTTCTGTCACTCATTTGCACATTTAATTCAACCATTTTGCACAGCTCATAAACACACCTTTAATATTTTTTGCGCTATATGCAGGCATTAGCCTTATTTAGGTTCAGATATTCAGAGTCTGTTTCATTTATGTTGCCGGTTAATTGAACAAGTGTTCGGTTGTTACAGACCGGAGATTAATTATTCCCACTTATAGCTGACATCAGCAGATGAATTGCTCTGTTGTTCATCTGTTTGTTGCACCTGTTTTCAAACTGCAGCTCTGCATGTGCTCTGGTGAAATAGGCTTCATCTCTAGAAAAGAAGCCTCTGATTAGAGAGCTCTTGAGAGGGAGGTGTGTCCATTTAGTGACAACTTTATTTCAATGTTGTGGTCCTCCAATGGGTCAGAATTGAGAGTGTACAGTTATTAGAATAGCCAGATCTTGTTTATAAGGAAATAGCACTTACTAGCAGTGAGTGGTTAAATAGTTATCTTGGATTGATTGTGTAGGTGTTTGTTTAGCCACTTATGGCCTGGTAGTTTTTGGGAATTAGTTTAATCCATTTCAAAAACTATTGCGCTTGAATGGCTGATTTCATTATAGACGATGTTATGAATGGAACAGAGAGAAGAGTTTAACTCGAGGCTGACCTCTTATTACAGACAATGTTATGAATGGAGCAGAGGGAAAAGTTTAACTTGGGGCTGATCTCTTATTATAGGCACATAATATAGACACTCCGTGTTAGGAATGGAGTAGAGGGTTTGAGTGACATGAAGAGTTAAGGAAGAATTTAACACAGGGCTGATCCCTTATTGACAGTGTTAACAATGAAACGGCTAGCTGTCGTTCATTACACACACAAAGGAAAGCACACAAAAATGGTTGTGTTGTCCCTTCTAAGGGGTCTCTGATATCCCTTTTAAGAAGCTGTGGGATACTGCAGGTGTAGTTACCAAGGCGTGGTTACACTCACAGTACTAGTCCTGCGTATAGGAAAGTATACTACAATCATGTTCACACAGTTATTGTATGATGGTCATCCGTTATCCACACATTGTTTGGAATAAAAAGTGTATTTTGCTTCTGACAGAAAATCATGCTTGACTCATTCACGTGGTTACCTGACCTGTCTCAACTCTTTTTGCCCTCTTGAAGCTGTGGTATATTAATTGAGTCCAAGATCATATGTTTGGAAAGGTACTTGTGGCATTCTTATTAAAATTCATAAACATCACAGGCTACATGTAAAAATGCCCGTTTTTCCAGCATTAAATTTTACCCATGTGGTCGTTTGTCAGACTGCTCGACTCAAGCCTCACAGTTGAATATCTGCTCACTTGTTCACCAGTTGGTTGGAATCCCATGAGTCCTTGTTTGTGTGTCTTATAGCAGGACCAAAGGAAACAGAAGCTCTATCTGTTCAGTGATAGTAGCTTCTGGCGTTTCCTTTTAAGGTTATTTGTTGATTGCATAAACAGTGTTTTAATTATTCATGTATAATATGTCTGTCAGAGTGTTTGATTAGAGTGAATCATGCTTTAATAGTTTGGTAGTTCTCCTACTGTGAAGGTTCCTCTGAATTGAATGTCTTTTTCTTCTTTTTCCCCTTTGTATAACATGACATCTTTTTAGGAATCTCCCCTACTAAAAGAAATACTACATGTGCTAGGAAAAGCTATGTCTTCCAGTGCAGGACAAGTAAGTACTGTGTGTAGGGGTGGGACATCTCCCATGGCTGCATGCCTAGCAGTCTCATTCCTGCAGCTCCATAGTGTGGGCGGAGCATTTCTCGTAATGTCATTCTCAGATCCATGGTGTGGGTGGGGCATTACTTGTGATGTCATCCTCAGATCCAAGGGATGGGTGGAGCATGCCTTGCGGTTTCATCTACACAGTGCCTTGGTCTTGTCAGGACTTGACTTGTCTTATTTCTTCTCTTGGCTTCATGCTGTACTCAGTCACTTCTGAAGGCCATGAAAGCTCATATTTTGTGTGGAATAAAATTTATCATCTGCCAACACTGGTTTCTGCTCAGGGTTGCACATCTCTTTCAATATTTATAAACAAAACTTTTCATAATATAGCTTGTTTTTGTTTAATTAAAAAAATTATATGGATCACTAGTGTTAAATAGCACGTTCCTATACAGTACAGTATCTTACTGATACTTTTTCCACGGAGCTGTGCTTCTCTGATGCCAGTGTTGCTGGCTGTAGTGTAATAGCAAGGTGTTGGTTGTAGATGTTTTCTGGGGGTTTTGGTGAATGGAAAAACCAAGTGCTTGTTTACTGTTCTGTGTCAGACCCAAGGCAGGGTGACAAAATCAAACTTGTGTTCTCTGACATCAGTGAACAGTTAAACTCACTGGTAGCATTCCCATTAAAGAGTGTACGAGTTTTCTTCTGGGTAACATTTAAGGCTAACAGTCTGTGCGTGCACGTGTGCACTGTCTTGACTGACTTCTTTATAGTAAATGGGGAACTTAAGTCTGGGATCTTCAGAACTTGCTTTTTTTTCTCCTCATGAAAACTTCTAAAAGCATCACATCCTCTGTTGTATTACTCACCATGACCTCTGTTGAAAGATACCTCGTAGTGGTTGGAACAGGGGTCTTCCTGGAGTTAGGAACTGGTCTTGGTTCTGAACACGTGTGGGCATACTCTCCTGGGCATGGAACCATGGTGTGTTTGAACTACTGGCTGATTGGTCAAACCTGCACTGATGCTTACATTTCTATATGTTACTACTTGTTAGTAGGATGTGGCCTGTGATGTGGTCTTTGTTGTATGTAGAAATAAAAATGGCAGAAATGGAACTGATTTTCAGATTTATGGGACAACCAGTACCTTTTGTATATGGTATGCATAAACACTGTATGATTGAGTACAAAGATGAAATTTGTCGAAGTAGTAGTCCTTCAGTCAGGCCTTGAGGTAACATTTGATAACCTAGAGAGCGGTGTAAGGAGTGGTGGTATTTATGGCTTGAGTGCAGCTGTGAATTTCTTTGGTTTTACACATTGCAAGCTCATGTAATCTTCATGGTTTTTGCTCCAGACGTGTAAAGAGTGGTCACAATGAAGGGGACGGTGGTACTGGAGGAAGACGCGCTTTGAAATGAGTCAAGTTCACCCATCGTCTCTGCTTTGCTGGCATCGTCAGCTCAGTGCCAGTTCAGGTTACATTGTGTTGAGTGACCATGAGACGGGAGTACAGTGCTGAGATTTTGTGTCCTGCGTTCTCACTGTCACAGTGCCCCATGTTTTTTTGTCAGCTTATTCATTCTTTATGAAATGAGCATTTTTACTGTCATTTCTCTAATTTGATGCTTGCATGCACTACTCAAACTCATTATACTTTTTGAGTCCTTTTCTAAGATCGACATTAACCTGCGTTTTACTAAGGCCCATCATAACGTTTGTAGTTGGTGGTCTTACGTGTGACACCAGTCCAAATGCTTGATTTCTTTTCTGTGCACAGCACAGATGTGCTTGTTCTAGTTTTAGCCTAAATAGGGGGAATGCTGAGCAAAACATTTCAGTGTTGCTGCGTTTGCAGGTTATTGTCCACGGCAATACTGCACTGTATTTATTAGTATTGTATTATTAAAACGAACTGGTTTGTCGCAGACAATTAAGTTCCTTGAAACGAAATTTTCTGTGCTCATCGCCTTTGATCACTTGTGAACAGCATGTTTGTGTTCGTCCATCGTAATCGATGAAGACCTTGATAAAATTCATTAATGGCAATTGCACTTGGACTGCAAACCCGATAAATGGACAATAAATTCTTTCTCGAAAGTGCTGTACTTCAACAGTGTTTGAACGGCAAATGTGAAATAAAAAGTTTTCCATTTTGTCAATTTCCTTTTTAACCGCCTTTTTTAAATTATTATTATTATTATTATTATTATTATTATTTTTTTTTTTTTACAGTTCATTACTTTTATGGTCCATCCTGTTAATTGTCACAATGTTGTTTTTTGTACCTATACATTTTCCCCACGTCGCACATAAATCTCTGGTTCCAGTCAGTTTGGTTTTGGGGTGTTTTATACGTGTATGCATACATGGGGTAAAAAAGCCATAGTTTCCCCAACGCAATATGTGTAGTTCTTAATTTGGTTGATGCGATGGTCACATTTCCCTTTTGTTAACGACTCGGAGGCTCCAGGCAATCCAGAAACGACAGTTACTCATTTTATTAATTCGTCATATACCAGGAAAATACCGCGTGCATAAAAATAGAGTGGAGCCACGTAACGGTTTTTGCGTTTAAATACGATGCGACGGAATTCTCTCTTAAATTCATGCATACTTTTTTGTAATTGAAACCGTGTTCTGTAATGTTAATTTGTTCAGCGCGACTTGGCAACTTTTACAATGATCAAGTCTGATTGACTCCAGTTGTACCGTGTGTAAATTTATGTGACAGCTCGGAAGTTCAGCCGTCAAAGCTGTGGGAAGTGTTACAAGGAGCCGGTTTAGGAGCATGGCTACGCACATAAGCGCTCTGTCACGCCGCGGTGCTGATCGCATTTGACGTGGTGTTAATGAAGACACGCTTCGGTGAAACGTAACCTTGCACCATAACCATTAAACTTCCAAAATAAACTTAAATTTTGTTGTCGGCGAGTGATGGACAGACAACGGTTTGGAAACTAGTAGCGAATTGTCTAGCAGGCAAGCACATTATACTTTAAAAAATCCCTACATTTAAAGTGCCTTTAAATACCACGAGAGGAAAAATGGTCTGGTTCCGTTGTTTAAAATAGTTTTCAAATGTATGCACTGGATTTGGATAAAGATTCTCAGTATAGATGCCCTGGATTTACGGTTAATGTGGAATACGTAAACCGTAGTCACTGACTTTTCCGTATTAAAGTAGGCTCGACAAGTTTGTGTTTTTACAAAAAAAAAAACCTGTTTGATTTTCGACATTGAAAACCTTTGCGTTCTGAACTTCGTTTATGCTCATGTAAATGTGTAATTTAATACATTCGCAGCTGTGCCATTTAAGTGGAAAAAGTCTACAGAAGATTAATCACTACAGAATAAGATGATTATGCGCTGCTGCGGTATTCACGGAGATGCTAAGCATAACTGGGCACATGGCTAAGGGGTGCTGGGGTCTGGCGCTTTTCCTTTTTTATGTCTGCTTGCTCCTTCTTTTCCTTCCTGGAAGGGAAAGGTGCCATTTTTCATGGATTAGTCGGACTTTGATACTTTTTGAGGAAGTCAGAGGGTAAAATATGATGAGCGAGCAGCTTTAATCGTTCTGTTGATACCGGCTTTCTGGCTGTGCGCACAAATTTCAGTAGGCATCATCCCGGTTTCGAGCACTGCGTTGGGTCAAAATGGAAAGCTAAGAAAACCGAGGCAGCTGTCTTGGAGAAGATGGACTGTCTGTGCATCGTAACCACAAAGGTAAGCCCAAGTATTAAACGTTGATCGAGCACCGCATTGCGTTCGGAGAGGAGTGTAATTGACACCGCTTTTCCAGTTTACGGGCGAGCTTGGCAGTTTTCCCTTGCATACCGATGTGTCTGGGCACCGTTTCATTAAGCGATTTTATTATTTATGAAAATAACACAAAAGTTTATGCTTTATGAATGAGGTCGTTTTATTTTGGAGACCATTAAAGTATATTCATTTGAACAATGTACATATGTTTACAGCTTTAATGTGGCTGGGGATCTGGAATCCTTTGTGGTTCTAAATTGTTTGAAAGTGATACGGTCTCCAGTAATATTGAGATCTGAAGACTTTTTCTACTGTGTACCTAAGACCTGAGATTTCTAGCATATTTTTAAGAACTTTAGCAGCTCGTCATAATGTAAAGATTAGTTTAGTGATACCCTGTTACCTGAAAGTTGCATTGCATATAATAATTCATAACTGTAGTTTAATATCTGTCAATTGTTGAGTAGAGGATCAGTGTTGAGTTGGATAATAAACCTTAGAGACTTGATTTTGTAATATATGCCCCTCCTTCAACCCAGTTTAATATAACAAAACACTAAAATAATTGTTGATTACTCCTTTTTTTGAGCAATCTTTTTATAGTTGGAGTTTACAGAAGTCATGCTCAGGTCAAGTAGATTCCTTCTCTTTTTTCACCTCCATGCATGCGCCCATGGGTCACAATTGCTTTGCGGTTTACTTTTTCAAATGACACTGTTGTGTCTTGCAGTACTACAGAGGGTGTGTGAGGAGGGGAAGATTTCGGTGCAGGCTAATGGATCAGATGTGCTTGAGAAGGCAGTGCTGTTCCCTGGGCAGTAGCAGATGCTCTTCTGAAGGCAGAACGTGGCACCTTGTTCTTCATCAGACAGTGTCTTTCAGCACTGCCAGAGATTAACCAGACTGAAGTAGCTCTGTTAACTGTTTGTCTGCTCCAGTGCTTCCACAACTGTCCACATATGTGATCAGAATATACTGGACAAACGTTGCTGATGTGCTAAAACTGTGCTGCAACGTTCTTGTTAGCTCGTTGTGTTTTGTACAGGCAGAAGCGACAGCCATGATAAAGCAGCATGACAGATGTGGTAGGCTGAGTCATTTTTGTCTGAAGAGCCATGGGTGGTCAGGACAACATCTGTGTAGTCTTCTGCTCTCTTCCTCCTGGGTGAATCCATACCAAGCCATCATCAAGTCTCTTTCCCACTGATTTGGCCTTGAGTTTTGTCTGTTCTGATTGCTTGCCATTTCCAGGAGGAATGAGGCCATCTTTTAAACACCTCTACCACCTCACCTGACAGTAACCAGTTCCTACACTACTAATTCCTGCACTTACGTGAGGTGGTTGGCATATCTAGCTCTCTCATGTTACCATTCTCTTGGGCAGAGCCTTGCAGCTTATAGGCCCTGGAGGCATCGTCAGGTTTTTAAGTGGGCACCCCTCCTCATTGGTGTTTTGTCAGCAAGCCTACAACACCACCATAGGGCTCGACAGCAAACCCTAGTGTCATGAGACGAGCCCCTCAGTTCCTCAGGCTTTACAGCAGTACCAAACACAAGTTCAGAAGAAAGCTGATCATGACAAGGCATTTATGTTTTGCTGTGCTACTACTGTTGTCTGATTTATTATTTTTTTTATTATTTATTTATTTATTTTTTTAAATTTATTAATTTTTTTTATTTTATTAAAGAGAACCTGAATTGGCCTGAACAATCCACTTATCTTTTAAGAGGACTGATAGAAGCAGCCTGGGATGATGTTTGCCAACAGATGACAAAATTGCATGGAATTATGTTTTGGCTTTTGTTTAGCTAATTTGTGCTAAACTCATGTGTATGTCTTTTATTATTACTCATGGCTTTGCTACAAGTCATATGGTGGTCAATAATATAACGGTTTGGGGACCCAGGGAGTTAAAAAATGGCTGAATAACTAGCTAATGAGCTTGATGGCAGGTTCACCACCTTACCATTTTAGAAGACTGTCATTTTTACATGTTTCTATATTGTAATTTTAGAGCAACGAAACTTTGCTGCGCTGTCTTCAGTTGTGTGTGTGTGTGTGTGTGTGTGTAAGCATCACTGGTATGTCTTCCAGAATTTAGTCATCAGATGTGTTTACTGTGCCCTGTTGACCGTTGCTGTGATTTTTAACACTATTACTTCAGGGCTGATGATTGATGTTGTATCAGCTGCTAAGAAATGTCATGTATTTACCTAGATAAACTCTGTCTATAATGTCTCAGGTAGATGCTTTTCAAGTAGGTAGAAAGGTGTGATTTTTTTTTTTTTACTTATTTTGAGGCTGTGAATGCTGAGTCCACCACCATCTTCTGTAGCACACTACCTGACAGTGGGCGCACAACACCTGCCACATCAGGTAATTAAACTCTTACCTAAGAGCTGCGCTGCCCCGCACATGCTTCCCTGTGTGATATCCATGTTTGTAGCGCACGTGACATCGTGTGCTTTGCTGCTGTTGCAATCCCAGCACTGCTTTGGATCCATGTACCTTTCAAGTGAGGCTTCCTGTGTTCAGCAGCTAACAGTCCTTTCTCATGCCCTCAGTATCCAAGGGGGCATTTTAACATCTTGACCTTGATGGTGTTCAACCACAAAATGCTTTGAATGTTTTACAGAGTCCTCACTAACCAGAAGTGAAAACCTACTCAGTGATTGATTGTTGCCGTTTTGTTGATTTTCTCTGAATGTTATTTCAAAGACTTAATATAAAAACGTGCATATACAGACACCTCAGTGATAGAAAAAGACCATTGAAACTGTAAAACTGAGCTGTTTTAGTTTGTCTTCATCTCGTCCAAGTTTTGCCAAAGACATGACCTGGTCACGGAGCAAAGTTCTGTCATTAGGCCATATGTGATATCTTGGGCAGTCAAGACTGAGTTAGAATAAATCTGAGCAAAATAAGAAACTGCAGGGACTCTGTCTGGCTCTCCTGTTTGGAAAGGTTTGTTGTCATGTACAGGGTATCAAATGTGAGCCTGGAGACTGGCACACCCACACCAAGAGAAGAGGTTCCTGGAATTAGCCATACAACCACAGAGCTGTGTTTGTGTAGAGTGAAAGAGAAGTTCAGCAGAACACAAACTAAAATGTTACCCATTGGCTGCTGTTGTGCTATGTCCCTGCAGATTTAGTTAAGGAAGTGTAAGCCTGGGTTTTCCTGTGAAGAATCAGAATGGGGCAGTACAGTCCCTCGCTGGAAAACAATGAGGGGAGACGTGTATTTGAGTCATTTTGTGTGTAGTTCATCTACCATGTTGATTTTGGACACAATTTTCTTACAGTGTAGTTGTTTCTGTTCTTTGAAGCCCATTTGGTCTGTTGGGGCTGTGTCCAACAAAGAACTTGTAGGCTTCCATACTAATTTGTAAGGACAAGAATAAATTAGACTTTTTATATTTTGAAATGTTAAGTAATGGTAAATCATTAAACTTCCATGTAAGTGGGAGTATATTTGTGTTGCTCAGAATATTAATTCATGCTTTGGTGTAGAAAGCTTCACTGTGGTAGAACAGAATTTTACATCGTATTCATTGCTAGAAAGAATTTGATAACTTTGCACAACTAATATTAGGAATTTTTTACCGCAGTGCATTTTGAGCCTGTATAAAATTCTGATAAGATTTGTGTCCTATTAAATGTTGAAACGGTGAACTTAGTTTTTTTTTTTTTTAATAATATGTAGAGAACACAGCCAACCACACACACACACACACACACACAAAAGCATATATTCGTGCGCACGCACACAAAAGTCTAGGAGTTACCAACATTGTAGGTGCACAAGATGCAGGTTTCCACACCTGCAGGCAAACAGAGCCAGTCCCCTGACACCTAAGTGAGTCCCTCCCTCCTTCAGGGTGTGAAAGAGTGCATCAGGTCCACTGGGAGTTTTGGACAATATGCAGAAGAAGAGGAGATACCAAGCATGAGCTAAGCTTGTCTGACTGCAGATCAGCCTGGGACCAGCTGTGTAGCTCTGCTTTTAAATTACAAATACTTGTGTTATTTAATATCCTGTAAAATGTGGCATGCTCAGAACTGCTGTATAAAGCACGTTAGGAGCACGGTTAACCGTCCTGGGACAAGTTGGCCAGTTATGAGGACTGGAATTAAGCTTTGAAATTTATTCAAAATAAATGGAGAAACTCTCTGCAGTGTAGCTTTTCGTTATGCAAGAACATCAGTGGGTGTTAATACTGTAAGACGCTTTTAAATAAATTGAATAGAACTTAATTCTGTTTTAGAGTAATAAAGTTGGGTAATTTAAGTTTAATTTATGGGGATGCCACTTAACCATGTGAAAATCACCAATTGCGTCTGACGGCTAATCAGTGAAAATTGTTCAATCGGTTCAGATAAACATAAATTGCACAAACATGCACAAAACTAAGTTGTGAATACACTGTTTTAGTCAACTTTAGTGACAACCTGCGTGTGTATTTTTCACTGCTTTAGTGACAGTCTGTATGAGCACCTTTTTTACCTTGCTTTTGTGATGGAGTCTGTACGTGTTCAATTTTTCACTCCGCTTTAGTGACAGTCTGTATGAGCTCCTTTTTTTCCCAGTTTACATACCAGTGTCTAGCAGCCATCTGGTAAGAGGCTCCAGGCAACTGTCTGTGTGAGGTCTTCTGTGTAAGCAGGCTGAATGACTGACTTCCCCCTTCTTTTTTTTTTTTTTTAAAGGAGTTTCTCCTGCTCCTTTGGGGGTTAAAATGAACATTTATGGTTGCAAAACAAGGGCCTGTGTGTCACTTAAATGAGGACAGTTATGGAGAATTACATACAATTATGGCATGTTGCAGTTTTGGAAGTCTCTGATTTGATGCCAACTAAAGTGTTTCTCATGGGAGTTTACTCTCAGGATATGCTTAATGTCCCTTTTGTTCTTGAATGTTTTTTTTTTTTTTTTTTTTTTACGTTCACAAAGTTGGGTGACTATTACCAGTGTGCATATTTAATTAACTGCTTTTTGGGATCAAGAGGCAGAGTTACTTCCCCACCAAGATGTGTTTATTGGGCTACTGCCGCAAGTGCAGCAACCGACATCATTCTGAGACACTGGAGGACATGTTGCATACACGAGGCTTGAGTTTCTGCATCTCTGACATTTGTGATGTTGTGACCTTACCACCACTTATCTGGACTTATTCCTTTTCTGATTGTGGTTTGATCCTTTGCCATATCCTGACTGCTTTTGATGTCTTTTATATTCACCTAGGGGTTTTCCCTAGATGAAAGGACAGGTGAGTTCTGCTGGTATGTATAGTTCAGTTTTTACCAGTAGCCTGTTTCTTGGTGTAATCTTGGAGTATGATGAAGACATGCAAGTGTGTTTGCATGCTTGCCCTGTGCAGTGTTAATCCTAACTTACATCCTTCAGGCCACCCGTGACCCTTTCCAGGATATGCAGCAAAAAAACATAAACATTTAAAAAATTTTTAGATAAATACTGTCCTCTAGTGGCATAAAGTGGAAGTTATTTATTTCAAGTCACGCTGATTATGCAGTGTATTGTTGTGATGAGTGTAATGCTGTGTTTTGGTTTGTCCATTTTACATTGTTCACCAATGCACACACTTTACAAATGTGTATTGCGTTACTGCAGAGACTGCAGTGCTGTTTGCATTTTGAGGGGGTTTTTTTATCCACAAGGTGGCGCTTGTCAGCAGTACCTACTGGATGCACTGATGCTCTGTCGTGGTAATTATTTGAGACTTGCTACAAAGACAAGCAGCAGAGTTTGAACTTGTTGTTCACAGTGATTAAAAATAGTAATGTCTATGACCTCGTTTTATTGCCACATGTGCACTCACATTCTACTCCTGGAGCTTAAGTGATTTTGTTGTGGCATCACAGAAGTTAATGGGAAGATGCTGAGCATATAGTGTGAATGAATGCAAAACTGAAGGACCTTTATTTAACAGATGAGCATATTGTGAAATACTAGTGTATGTAGGACTAGCGAACATTTGTTTCAGGCTTCCATTGCACAGGCTTGTTGATCTGCTAGATGTTTAGGCCTGGCTCACATGTGGCTACAGCAGCCTTGGGCTTAGTGAATGTGTACTGCAGTGCATACTTCAGATCAGCTGGGCAGGAGTGACAGCTCACTGGCTCGTGTGCTGAATCCATTACTGGGAAAGGGTGGGGGGGTTTGGAAGAGGATCTGTAGAAAGCTGTCGTTAGGTTAGGAGAAAACACTAGACAGGGAGGGTGGGCTGTTTGATGTGGGTGCACATGTGGGTGCTTAGGTTATGTGTATGTGTTTGGGGGGGGGGTGTCTCAGGAAAGTGGCAGAGAATGAATCTTGCCCTTCTCTCACAGGAGAATGGTTGGTTGAGCTACAGCTGCTTGACTGTCAGGTTTACATAAATCACTGCTGCTGTGATGTGTGATCTTGACTGACCTTCAGTGTGTTGAGCATGCATAAAAATAAATGTATACACTTCCAAAGTACACAAGCATAACCCTGGTTTGGTACTCTCTGTCAGAGGCACTTTAACACACAGCAGTCTTTTTCTGCAGGTGGCCGGTCTACCCTTGAGGTTGAGCTCTTGGGTTATTGAGTCATTACAGAATAGCTTTTTCTTCCTTTGTCTCATCTTCCTTTTTTTAACATTTCTCCCCATAGTGTCTCCTGTATACACAGCCTATCTATTAGCTTCTAACACTTCTAATGCAGTGTTTATCTACTGTGTTTGCAGATGTATGTGATGTTGTTTAATTTCTTTTTGTATCTATTTACAAAGGATGTTTGGAATAGCAATTTTTACTTTTTCAGGTGTTAATATTCATGTTTCTTCATTTGTATGCATGCATGTGTGCACACGCTGGTCTTTATCTGTGTGCGCTTATGTTTGTGAGAGAGAATGCAGTCTTGAGTGGTGCGATTTGGGATAAAGAAAAGCAGCTCAGAGATGGATGGGGAGAGATTGCTGTCCACACAACTGCATCACTCAGGAGCAGTGTGTCAGAGAGGTGTGTGTGTGTGTGTGTGTGTGCGTGGGGGTAGAGTTGGGGCTTGTTGGATGGCCTTCTTAGCTGCTGCTCTGCTTAGAGTATGAGTCACCCTCCTGACCATGAGAGGGTCCAGAGCCCCCTCCTCCGTAGTGCTCTAAATCATTTTGTGCACCCTGTGTGTTTGCTGCATTACATTTGGATGTGATATTAGCTATTTGTGAGGAGGTACTCCACCTATTGCGGTTGTCTGAGGGGTGTAAATAAGAGGCAAATATTCTGCTATGCAGGTGTTTCTCACTGTAATTGCAGCTGTGCAATGCAGGTGTTTGTATTTGTCTAGTTACAGATCCTCTGACTCCCACTCACTTTTCACAGCATTGCTAAAAGTGTAAATGTGCAAATGTCAGGTGCAGGTCTGCTGCATACCGGCCTGGTCACCATCACTGCTGTTTACAAACACCATCCTCCTTCTGAGCACCGCTTTCCTTAAAAAAGAAAAGTCTGGTCAAATACGTAACACAGCAGCAAGAGCAGCAAACCATCAAGCCATTTAAAATCCACAGTACCATAAATAGTAGGAACTCCGCATGGTAACAGGCTTCCCTCATCTCCTGGACTCCCATCTCCAAGCTTTGGCCAGGAGAAGCTGCACAGAGGACGGAGCAAGAGACATGCATAGCAGTGATGTCTCTCACTCTCACTGTACCCCCAATCTTCCTCCCTTGCTGCTCCTTTCATTTGCTGGTGTTCCCTGATTTTTTTTTTTTTGTGTTTAGTTTGTGGTTGTTCCAAGTGATTTGCAGAGTATCAGAGCAGAAGCCTGATTTTTGAGGCAGTTGCTGCTTTGACATTGCTGTGAGGGAGTAACTCTGCTTCGGCCCCTGTACTTTGCTGTATGATGAAACTGTGTGACAGTGTTACTCAACTTAATGTTTTGCTGTCATATACACAGAAGTGTGTGTGTGTGTGTGTGTGTGTGTGTGTGTGTGTGTGTGTGTGTGTGTGTGTGTGTGTGTGTGAGAGGAGGAGGGTGGAGTTTGTGTTCTGTATGTCGGAATCCAGTTAATTAATATAGGATTTTGCTGCGTGGAACCCACATGGTGGCTGTGTGCATGCATGCATACCTGCTCCTTGTTATGTCACACTTGGGCCCACTTCTTCCTCAGCATCAACTTTGTTCAGTACTCGGGGATTGAAGTGGACCCCCTGCCACCAGGTGAGGAGACTTGCTGCGCAGGTGTCCAATGTGGAGAAGAATTCTGGGGGTGGGTTCGTAATACCTTTGTTTCAGCTCTAAAGGATGAGCAGATAACCCCCCCCCCACGAATTCATTTTTATTTCTGCTTTTTATTTTTTTTTTGCTGCGGGGTGGTATTTTTAAAAAAAAAAAAAAAAAAAAAAAAAACCCATAACTAAATAAGCAATTCTCAGTCATTCCCTCAACAGCTCAGGGCAGTCTGCAAGGTGAGGTGGAGGGGGAATGCTGTTTCGGGGTGCACCTTGGCACAGTGACAGATGTAAAATGTGCAAAACCCCTGGAGTAATAGCAGGCTGCACTGCTTCCCAGCCTCGCTTGTGGGGGTGGGAGAAAGCCAGTGGAGCGCGGAGCCTTGTTAATTAAACGCAGGGTGTAGAGTACACATACAGGGACAGAAGTGGTAGTGTCACATTGCAGACAGGGTGCTGACATCCTGAAGTACGCACTACCTGACCTTTCATGCTTTCCCACTCATCAGTGTAGTCTCTTATCTCAGTACTAAGATTTGTCACTGGTGGGGCTAAAACAGCCCCTTGTTGCTGAGAAAGGCAAATGAAACACAATACCTATTTAACAGTCTCTCTCTGTACCTCAGCTCTGTGCCTGTCTCATCAGGTCATGCAAACCTGTCATTCGCTGGTTTATATGAGCACAGGCAGATCATTGTGAGAATGTTTAGAAACCTCCACCAGGACATGTGGGTACTAGAGGTACGGTTGTCAGCTGTGTCAGCGGTTACACATAGTTGTGCGGTGGTCACAGCTGTGCGTTGGTTTTAGTCTATGTAGTACACCTTCTGAAGCTGTTGTTGACAGGGCATTCTTGATTGCTGTTTTGCTGTAAGCGCTCAATACAGACTTCGCTTGGTGTTGGGAATGTGGTTTGTTTGTCGGTCTCTTCCCTTAACTACTCTGTTTGTTTGACTGTCACTGGTGGTACAACACACAACGAGATGACCCACACAGTCACTGTCAGTTTCTGTAATGGCTGCTGCAGAGCTCCTCTTTTTCTGTGCATGTTACCGTATCAATGCAGGGGCCTCAGCTTTAAAAATGTGCCTTTTCTCCTTTGCTTTATGCAACACAGTCATCATTGGCTCTCCAGGCAGGAGAGGCATTAACTGTTTTCAGGTGAGGCCTTTGTGCAGCTATTGTGTTTTGTGCTAGGAGGAAGGTGCTGTTTCTGCATGTAGCCTGGACTGTGACGGTGGGGGGTGGTGCTGAACAGTGGTTTGTCCTCTGGGAGTACAGCCCCCCACCCCGTTTTTCCTTAAATTGAGCTGGCAGAGAAAGCTGATGATGTAACTGCTCTTGCTGTGCTCGGATGAATTACAGCAGCATCGTGGGGGTGAGGGCTGCGCACGCTCACTGTGGAGAATACACTCGACCGCGTGACCTCTTCAGAAGCCTTACCTCACTTGAACTCTATGCAGCTCCCACAAAAGAGGGGGCACCATGACATGATACATGTTCGGGATGTAAAAAAAAGAGTTTTAGAACATCTTCATAATAAACCCATAACATGCATTTACCTGTTTTCATGGTTTACTCTCTAACTTACGGTTGGAATGGAGTTTCCTGGAGCTTCCATAAAGTCCCTTGTGCTTGAGTGCTACCGCCACACAGAGCAGTGATTTGACCTGTGACTGCGTCAGCAGAGTGGCTGCATAGCAGACGGGACACAGATGCGTTGGTGTTTCATCTTGCATGCTGGTTTTAGTGCCTGCCCACCTCGGTCGTGTAGTCTCGTTTGCTTATCCTCTTTGGCAGTGACCTCCTCGGTAGGCCCTCCATGTCATGCTCTTTCTGATTTGAAAATGGCCAGATGCTAAAGGTCACAGCTGCACTGTTCAATCAGCTGATTGGAGAGACCCTGTGGCCCGCCTCTTTCCCTGTCTGTCAACAGATGTAAAATGGTATGGTTTTGCTCATCCAGTCCCTTTTATGAACTCCCCCAGAATTGCTCTTTTACCCCCCTTTCCAATTTGCTGTTATCTGTGGTAATGCAGAGCTCCCTTACAAGCAGCCAGCACTGTCTCCAGCACAGTGACACAGCCCCGCGTAAAATCAGCTTGCCCCTCCTCCCTCTCTCTCTCTCTCTCTCTCTCTCTCTCTCTCTCTCTCTCCCTCACGCGCTCGCTCGATTGAGCGGGGGGCTCTGGGGGATCTCT
>JABJVR010002005.1:0-18147 GCA_025773905.1 Chitala chitala
TTCTGATAGAGTGTGTCATTTCAGATGTGCTACGGATGGTGTCAATTTCACTCTCTCTCTCTCTCTCTCTCTCTCTCTCTCTCTCTCTCTCTCTCTCTCTCTCTCTCTCTGAAAATAAATTACTGAGCTATACATTATCAACACTACTACAGACAGACAACAGGAAGTTGTACGTTTTTGCAGACGGAAGAATTATGTCATTGCCTGTGGCAGACATGGGATGGAAGCTGAATGCTGCATAGTGTTCAATTTTCTGTCAGATGTTAAAGTTTAGAAATGTATTAAAGTAATATGAATTAATAAACCCCCAGAGACCTATGAAATCCTAACCTGTGCCGTTTTTGTGAGCATAACCCATAAAAAGTAGAGTGCAACTCATTTTACGGCATAAACTGATTTTCATTTTAATAAATAAATTACACGGCTTTGGAGTGCCAATTTTAACACATAATTTTAATGAAACTGAACATATTCCAAATGTTACACAGATAATTTTAAAGGTTTCTTTTGTGACACAGAAATAAAAATAAAAAAGTATAATTATGCTGTTTATTTAGTAACAGCAATTTACAATTTTACTCATTCATGCAGCTGGATATTTAACTGGAATAATTCAGTTAGCCATGTTTTTCAATGGAACAACAGTAAGACCAAAGGAATAAGCTTGATCCTGGGGGGGCACCACTTTAAAATGTGACAAAAATATAAAAATACATATACAACATCCTTACATATTGTCCACTGCTTCCTTTGGTTGGTACACCCCTGAACAACAGTACCACCTACAACAGGATTTAAACTTTCAGCTTCCCAGTCTGTGACTTCGACTTTTCCTCCACCTAATTAAATATGTCTTTCCAGAAAGATCTACGGGCTGGCTGTAACTGAAATTCCTGTACAATTGTGCTGTGAACTAAATGTGCTGAAACTAGGAAACTGGGCGGAGCTGAAAGACACAGAGCACTCAAGTTCAGATTTTTACCATTGCACAATATCTGTTTCAGCAACTATTCACTCAGAGTTGTCCTTTCTCCTTTGTTGTTTGAAAAACGCTGAGAAAGTGCCCTGATTAAAGGCACATTACACACAAAACACTCCTCTCTATGCAGAACAATATCTTCCTGAATGTCACAAAAGGCCTTACCTGCCTTGGCAAATACTGAACTTTCCAGAATGTGGTTTTCCAGATGTTAAAAATGCCAAATGCAAAATTACACGAATAGGACTTGTATTGTATTGTCTGGTTGTTTGTTTCAACTGTTGCCCTGATTATTGTTTCATTTGTCGTGTGCATGTAGCCAGTGCACTGTAGAAACTGAATTGCTATAAACTGAATATGATATGTAGATGACAATTCTGATGTCTTTAGGCCCCAGAGCATGTGGCTGATTAACTACAGGTAAACAGATCATAGTAATACAGGAGTGCACCTTGGGTAGTTCACAGTTCCCTGGTTGACATGGCAGCTACATCACATACAATGAAAACACATCAAACATGGAAGAAATATATCTTGAAAGCCACCCACTGAATGACTGAGAGAACTGCTGCGTTTCGAGTCCCATGTGGTGCATTTTCACTCGTGAATTGTGGTGGCTTCCCAACAGACGCCGGTTCTGATACTGCGCCTCACTCTGCTTTTAACCACGAGACAACGGCATGCTGACCCTCCTCTGTGCTCTAATTACACGTCCTCAGCGACCCAGCAGTCCTCTGATTGCCAGTTGTACGCAGATTAAGGACATTGTGAAGTTAAAAATATAACATGTCCATTTTTTTTTTGTGCTAAAACGTGTAGAATATGAAGTTCTAATGGGCCTCATGCTACGCTCTGCCAGGGCCAAACTCACGAAGCTATCTGAAATGTCAGCTCTTCAACTTTCACCTTGAGAAGCATATAAGAAAGGTTGAAATCAACTGAAAATGTTAATAAACGTGTCAAATTTTCTGCGTCGGCCTTTCGACCTTGCGGGCTTTAAAAAGGTTTCCAGGGCAGTAGCTGGATTTGTGAGCAAGGCAACGAGAAGCGATTCCTCTTGTGTTGACAGAAATTGATACAATTTGTACAGAGAAATCGCTTTCCGTTGCCATGGCTATCATCTGAAAATGTGTGTGTTTTGCACAGATAGACTGTGTTGGCTGGAAAGGCTTATTTTAATTTTTCTTCTTGTTTGCTGCTCTACGGTGTGCCACTCTGGATGCTAAGATGCTAACACATGTTAAGCCTTTGTTTATGGCTTATACATTTATAACCTATAGAAATAGCTGCTCCCCCCACCCCATCATTCGTTATTTACTCTTCCCCTTTTTACTGTCAGTTCGTCAAAGCAAGCTGGTGAACACAGTATGTCTCAGTGTGTGGGTGTGAGAGCAGAGGTTAATGAAAACTATTGTGGAGAGACCTTTTCAAAGAAGCTCATTCTGTCCATGTGATCTTTTGTCATCTAAGCTTTGCACTATGAAGAAACTTGTAGCCATTATCTATATATTCATCCATCCATTCTCTATACCGCTTATCCAGTTCAAGGTCACAGGAAGCCTGGAGCCTATCCCAGGGGGCACAGGGCATGGGACACCCTGGGTGGGGCGCCAACCCACGACAGGGCTCGCTCGCACACACACACACACACACACACACACACACACACATGCTATGGGCAATTTGGAGACACCAATCAATCTAACCTGCATGTTTTTGCACCGTGGGAGGAAATCAGAGAACCTGAAGAAAATCCACCAAGCACAAGGAGAACATGCAAGCTCCACGCACACAGACCTGAAGGAGGAACCTAGGCCCCAGGCCAGGAGGTGCAAGGTGACGGCGATAACCACCACGCCATCGTACCGCCCCTTACCTATACAGTGACACCAAATTCCTTACAGTACATAAAACGTCTTCTGTAATTAATCCATCTTTTTTTTACTAATACCATTACTACTACTGTACTACTGCTGCTACTAATACTAATACTAGTACTAGTACTAATACTAATACTAATACTAGTACTAATAATAATAATTATATGGACATCCAAACTGATTTTTATGTAATATGATTTTCAAATAATAGAAATCAACCTTTATTTTTACAGCACCGAACACCAACTATAGAGCTGAACCTCAGTGCTGAACAAAGAATAAAACCAGTTATACAACATAAAGTGTCACAGGTTGATACAGCAGATGTCAGATAACATTTACCTTTTTCCTTCATACTAATACAGTACGTGGTATACAGACAGCAAACTATATAATGGGACCATTGAACCACTTCAAAATAATGCTGAATTGTTGTTTCATATAATGTGTTTTGGCTCATGATTGACCACTAGGTTTAATATGTCACTTTATAAATTTAAAATTGGATCTGAGGAATTTAAAATGTAGTTTAAAAAAAGATAATTAAAAACCATTTTATATGTGAGCAATGAAATCTGTGCTGCATTTAATGAAATTCCTGTTGTATTGTTCTGTGTCTGTAAGGCATGTTCTTACGAACAGCCGACCTTGTTGATCTGTTTATTAAAAGTATGTTTTTAATCTTTAAGAAACCTAACCTTGTTTTACAAGTGGAAATATCAAAATAGTTTTGAAACAAATGTCTTGGTCTATACCATGTTTGCTTTTTAATTATTAAACTGGCTTTCAAATGTTATTGTTGTGTTCATTTCATGGTGGTTTTCTGTACCATATACCAAAGTACATCAGTCTAGCACTTGTTTTGATCATAATTCTGTGGCAAATATAATTTGTTGTTAAAACATGGACTGGGAAATGGGTAAATGGTGTTGAAGGAGCAGCAGACACAGCAAGAGAACGAATTAACACACACCAGTAAAGTACGTTTAAAAGCTTAACATCTGGCGTTCAGCAAAAGAACTTTGAATGCGTTATTAGCACCAATGACCTCAAAACATGTAGCTAAAAGTCCAGATACTAAAGGTAGCACAGACGTTTTTTATAATGCAATAGCAGGATGTCTTCACATCAGCCTGAGCAGGGGGTGCCTGATGGTGCCCCTAGGTTTCTGCTGTAATGACTGCTTGCTGAGATGCACCCGTAGAAAATTTCTGTAACCCTGGGTAATGAAAACTTGCAGTGACACAAATGGCATCTCTGGTGCAGCATCGTGTGGTGTGGACCGCAGGTCGACTTCTTGTAGGGAAATGCTTCCCAACCTTACATAACGTCGCTGTCCAAAAGAATACTGAGATACTCAGATCTTAATTTATAATAATAAATAAATAAATTTATTAATTAATTATCTACACATATGGGATGGACTCCCGCCCCGTGTCCTCCATGCCTTATAGGCATGGTCCAGCCTTTGGAAGTTGCGATTCTGCTGGTGTGTGCTGTGGAAAGATACCTGTCCGCTGGTCCTGAGCATGGCCAGTTGCATGAGGACATGACAGCATCCTTTTGTTTAACTGAATGTTTCACAATAAGTGAAGAACGTGGCTATTTAGTTGTCTTTTTTCCCCAGACAAAAAACGGACCAATGAAACACCGTTAAACTGTTACTGTAACAGGGTTAACCCGCAATCCTTTCATATGCGGCAATTTATTGGTTACAGTCCCGTGTTTTACTGTGGAAATTCTTGTATTATGTACCACTTATTATCCCATGTGCTCTCTCTTTCACGTTCAGTAATTATTGGTTACCACCAACAGGGACATTCAGTGCTGGAGTAAGATAATGGATGCAGCTGCTTCAGTAGCTCTTGCCAATCACGTGGCTGTCCTAGCAGAAACACAGCCCCGCCCCCTCCAGCTCTGCTAAAAAAAAAAAAAAAAGAAAGGCTCCGCCTCTTCCAGCTATGCTGGAAAAAAAAGAAACAAAAGAAGGAAATTAATACATGTATGAAAATAAAGACTTCAGACTTAATGTGTATTTTTTAAATAGCTCCTTTCAAATTCATTTGGTTTTGATGTGGTTGGGTTGAGTAACGTAACTGTAGGCCACTGCCGTATCGCCACACAGCATCTCAGAGAGACGACACGCTGCTCGTTAATGTTGTGCTCGCAGAAATCAGACAAGTTTTTGCATTTACTACAAAGTGTGTAATTTTTTGCATTTTTGATCTTTGTTTCCTTCACGTGTGAACAGTGCTTTGATGTTTTCCTACTATCTGAAATAGCAATCATTTTATTTATTTTGAAAAATTTTGTTTTTATAAGGCCCTAAATTTCATTCATAAAATACGGCCGTAAATTTTACAGCGTTATGGCTTTCCCAAAACTGAAAATCTGTGCCATTTCACATGTAAAAAATATGAAGCTCTGTTAGGAATACATCACAGCTTTAATTCATAAAGAGCCTTTTCAGGTGGCCTAATTAATCTTTTACATTAATATGTATGTTTTTAATAATACATAATGATGACCAATAAAATGTTAGGTAGAGCATTTCAGAAAGAAAATGCGTTGCCCTGGCAACTCACCGCGTTCGGCATACAGTGGAGTGCATGTGGTCATGTTGCGCACATTACTGAAAGCTGCTTTAAACAGAGAATCACACATGGCCTGTAATTGCCTGTGAAAATGCACCATTCAGGTTCTGCATTGTCTGGCTTATAATGCAGATGAATGCTTGTATTATGGCTATTAAACGGTAGGTCTGCGCATATAGCCGTGCCTACATCTGACTGGAAATTATAAGCTCAAAAATTGCAGGTTTAATGAATCCAGTAAATAGATTTAATTTACATAGACCTAGAAGCTATATATAGCTTTCGCTCATTTACCAAAGGTAATGCATTCCTGAAAAGTAAGTGAAGTTTTATTAACGGAGCAGTAAATTATTATAGATATGGGGATAAAGTCTTATCCATAAACAGTCCTGGAAGGTCATGCATTATTCCCTTAAATACATTAAATCATCAAATACAATAATCGGCCATTCCAGGGCAACATTAAAACAATAACTATATTAGATATTATATTATCACAACTGCAGCCAGTTGTGGGTTTAACTATTGTTTTAAAATACTTTTATGGATTTTCATGCTTGATGCATGAAAATCGGTGGATAGTTCTCTTCTGCGAGAGAAGCACAAAAGATAATTACTTGTCTTAAAAATATTTGTCTCCATAGCCAGGTTGGCAAAATTAAGCAGCGTAAAAAATTTTTACGTAAACTGAAGCTGATAACGGTTGGTGCTGCTGTCCACAGCATTGGAGGATGTTCATGAGTAGCGAGAGGTGGACCAGATCCAAGGTCTATGCTTGAGTCAGGCTTCTTACTGGGCACCATGTAACGGCTGAACTGGGAATTTTTGATGGTTCAATGGAGGCTGTGGTCTTGACAGTATTCTTCCACATTAATGCAGATTTATTTCTTTTTGGTTTGTACTGAACAGCTTGAAGAAATTTCTTCAGCTGGGCCCTCTTTGTTGTTGCAAGACTATTGTTTGTTGATTGAGTTTTGGATACAAATCAGTTCAGCTTGTTAGTATAAAATGGTAGAAAATAAAGCCAGGCAGGAGATGTCAGGGTTTGAGAAAAGAAAAGAATCTCCATATTATAATACTGTTTTTTTTAAAGTCATATATTATCCTTTATATATTCACATGTAAGGTCACCAATTTTTTTGTTTGATGCCAAAGGCATACAAATTTTCTCACTGCTGTGTCAGGTGTAAATACGTATGCAATAAAATACAATTTCTGTAAGATGACACCTGTGAAATATTAATGTTTATTTTTTCTTTTTTACTCAGGCTCTGTAACATGGGGTTACAACTGACTTTGACAGCTGAAATGACAGTTAGGTAAAAGATTGGACATACGTGCCAGCGCACGACAGTCACCAGCCATGTCATGTGATTGTAATACAGCCACGCCCCTTTTCCTGTTCTCCTGGACAACTTCAATATCTACATTTCATGTTGATGCGCACTGAAAATATGATTGCATAAATTTTTTAAAACCTGGATAATATAAACAGCTGAAAATAAATAAATTAAAAACCTCAAAGCTAATAATTTTCCAATAGCATTTGATGTTGTATGTGACTGCACGAGAAGCTTTTTAAAAATGAAGCCACTTGAAAATCGTCTGTAGGAAAACCCTGCTCTTTCAAACATCTTCAGCATTTCTCCCTCAGTGACAGCACTTTTTTTTTCTAAATATTTAGAAAGTTTGTCAGAAATATACGGAATATGTACAAACGCCGTATGGGTGGAGGGTGTCTGTAGCAAGCTGAAAACTATAAGTGCCGTATGAAAGTTGCAAAGAGAGTTTCGGAAATTAATCAACTGTCAGTGTTTCTGAAACCTTTCCATGGCGTTTTAGCTGCATTCTCTTAATGACCACATGTTCTGTGTATCCTAATGTAGTGGTTGTGAAAGTGTTACAGCAAGAATCCCCCAGAAGTCAGAGAAGGGTGTGATTAGGCCGCCCGAGTGAGGGACGTGGGCCTTTAACTCAGTGGGCTAATCATCTTATACAGTAACTCTGTGTGAGCCGTGAGGTCACGACCTCGAGCCCTGGACGTCTCGTAACACTCGTGCAGATGTCATGTGATGATGCCTTTCTTTCCTTCACCTATTCTGAAAAATCATGAACTGAGGGCATGTGAAGTACCCTGCGGAGATGTCAGGGTGTTTTTTTTTCTAATGGGGAATGCTTTTTGAGTAAAACTCTTGATTCTTGCAGGTTAAAACTTTTTAAAGCTCTCTTGCTGGGGAAATAACAGTGCCTGCCCACCCACATCGACCTGTTGGGCTGCTCCAAGAGTTGATTCTGAATACTGCATACTTGGGAAAGGGGGTTGCTATCGGTAACAATGGTAGGTGTAGACACTGTCGAAGGGTTATCCTGTGCCTACTACACATGTAACAGTTACGTTCAGTACTTCTACAGGGTGCGGTTCTGATGAGGCTCTCATTATAAGAAAGTCACTCACAAATCTGAGCTATTTTTGTCTGGCGTTACCTGTGAAAAATATGGATCTCCATGGTTACGGCAACACAACGCAGAGTGTCAGGTACCTCATCATCATTACCTTGTCATATATGTAGCAAGTTATGTAAAAGGCTGAAACATTATTTGCAAATTTGTAGCTTAATGCATGATGTTGCACCTTTGCTATATAAATGACGATGGGTTGTTACTTGCAAAAGACACTTCAGACATTCCTGTAAACAGAGGGAAGACAAAAAAATTAAGGCTAAGTGCAAACACACAAGTGAATATTAACAATTGAAATTAGCTGGCAAATAAACAGGTATTCAGCAATTTTAAGCCCCGGAGCTACCGTTGTATCCATCACCATTACACAAGCGATTGTATCTTGTACTTTAGAAGTGACGTTGTGTTTTGAAAGAACGGACTTGCGGTCATATGAGTTTAACAGCGAAGGCACGCGTGGACGTGGAGACGAGATGTTCGACTAGCATTCTTGCCTGTTTCGCAGCACATTGAAATAGAAAATGTATATGCATAATTTATTAGTTATTCAGATGAGCTCGTAGCTTCTGTTCCACCTATTCACCTACTGCACTGGAGCGTTCCACTCGACTTAAAAAAAAAAATCAAGTTTTTAAGCGATTTCGAGCGATTTCAAGCCAAGTATAGATTGTGACTTGAATAAGTGGTGTTTGGGGTCAAGTACTGTTTGAGCACCCGTACTTCAAGGGGGGGTACAAGTTCACCCTATAAAGCTAACAGCCGAAGATGTGTTTAAAAAAACACAAGATCCATTTATGGAAAAAATATGCCAAGAGCATAAAACACCAGCTGATTCAGTTCTAATCTGTAGAATTTAAAGTATCTATCGAACACGCAAGCTGTCGTGCCTATGCAAACTCAGAAGCTCTGATGTGCACCTAGGGTTGTGCAGATGTAGGAGGGCGTCTGCGGTGTGGATCACGTAACGTGCACCATAGTTTTCTCCTCTGTCGACAGTGCTTCATTTGCCAAAACCATTGCTGTTTTCCTCAAGAGATGCAGGTCTGGCTGTACGATGTACAGCAACCAGAGTACACGTAATAGCCCTGCAATGGGCTGGTGCCCCCTGTCTTCCGCCCTTGTCTGCTTGGGACAGGCTCCAGGCCACCTGCAACCCAATACAGGATAAGCAGTTGGGGGATGAATGGATGGATGAAGTGTATATAGCGCTCCAGGTAATACTCAGTATGTGAAGTGAGAGACAGAGATTTGTATTACCCAAACAGGGCTGGTTTTCTAATCTGCAACATATGTATCAACCAAGTTTTCCGGTCGAGCCACCTACATGCTTTGTTCATTTCCAAATTTTATTTATCTTCATTCGCCCTCTCAGCATTCAACATCCAGAACAGCTCACGCACTTCACTAAAGACTGCAAACTGACAGAACCGTACTTCAAGCGTGCACATTTGAAGTGCTTGCCGTTGGTCTATACAGTACATGAATTTGCGATACGAGCCAGACAATAGGACAGTGTAAACAGAAATGTTGTGTCTGGAGTCATGACACTGGGAGTAAAAAATAAATAAATGAAACTGGCTCAATGCCGTGGCAGTTGATGGTTGGGAGATACCTTGGTCTCGTTTTATTACTACGGTTTTCATCCAGTGTGTGTTGAGCGGAGTTTGGCTTTTCTCCTTAAGGCTGTTTCTGGTAGTCGATGCGCTGTTAATCAACCATCACAGAGCCCATCCCTGCAGCAATCACAGGAGAACGAGGGGCGCGGCACGTGATCGTCGGCGGGAATTACTGCGCGAGTCTACTTTTCAGACATAATCAGAACACTGTTTACAGCAGAGTGGGATGCAATAAATGTCATTAAGAAGTGGGGGGCGTCTTATTGTCCAGAAAGATATACAATGCAATCCTGAAATAATTTATGTAGTTAATACTTGTGTGTCGTTGATGTTTTTATCTTTTGTTAGAATATAATAAAATAATTTATATGTAATGATCATATTTATTGCTTGCGTTTGTTCTATGCAGTGTGCATAGCTAAACCATTATTTTCAGACTGTACTTGTCTTCCTTCAGCTGAGTTTATTTGTACGTATATATTTAATATATGTAGCCTGTGTCTGAGGTTAATAAAGTCAATGCCTTTTCTCACTTGGACCATTGCTGTGTAAGTCATACCCTGTTACTGTGTCTGCTAAGTGAATAAAATGTCAACAAGGAAAGGCAGGCATATCGTGTAATAATAACCACACTTACATTTAAATATTTTTTATCACTGATGAATAGTTATTCTCCTCTGCCAACTCCACTGCAGAGCCGGGTTTTAAAACAACTGGTTTAGCTAATGAAACACTCATCTCGACTCGCCAACACGTGCTGTTTGACTGCCAAAAGCGTACTTTTTTTTTTTTTTAGTAGCAAAATTAATTTAGCCGCCACAAAATTGTCGTTACTGCCCTGTGGTAATTGCAATAGATTACAGATGCGTGGTGCGAGCATTGCTCGTTAGTGGAGACCTTGTGTAATTGTTATATCCAGTTGTAAAATTCCGAATGGACATCAGAAAACTTTGAACCTTGTTTTGAAAGACCTGCTCTGTGTAGACTAGGGGATTTTCCCTGGCTGCGCTGAAATGGCTTACAGAGGCCGAAATCCCTAAATAATGCGTTGGCAGCATAATGACTAGTATTGGTATTATTATTATTTTGTTAACGGATGTAATGGTGCTTGATGATTTTATGCGATTCCTCGTCTGTCTTAACCCTAAACATCTGCTGGTTCTTAACTGCAACTGAATATATTATCCTGCTATACAACTCTGTACCACAGCAACTGTCCTCACTCACAGAAAATAGTCAGCTTAATGATAATGATGGAGAGTAGTTATTTGTTTGGTTTTGCCAAAAGGGAGGCCTCAGATGCTCCCCCCCAAGTTTATGAAAGTGCATCATTCCTCCTTAGAGGATGATCTCCTTATGGTTTATCACATGTAGACTGTGCTGCGTTTACAGTACATGCATGTACAGAACATGCGTCTAGAGTGGCCCCTCAGCTTTTTGATAAACCAAAGCAATGTTTCATAAAAAACTTTCTGCACGGTGGGCCTCATTCACAGGTGTGCTCACCTGCGTAGGAAGACCTGTGCTCTGGGATGGGCTGTGGATGAGTGCATGAGCACACCTGAAAAATGAATGAATTAATTAATGAGTGAGTGAGTGAGTGAGTGAGTGAATGACTGAGTGAGTGAGCAAGTTAGTGAGTGAGTGAGTTAATGTATGTTTGGCTCAGTGAAATCAGTTGCGCATAAAGCTTTTAAGAATGGTGCCAATTGTTTGTTAATAATTTATTGGTGTATGTAATTGTACTTGTGTATAATATTCACATAAATTTACTTCAGTAACATGTTCACTATTGTTGTGATTTATCCATGCCACTGACGTTACCAACTCCTCAAGTAAGCCCTTAGAAGCGGAAACACTTTCAGATATTCTGCGTGAATTCTAACAATATCTGCACTATTAAGTTGACTAAGTACCAAAGATATGAATTCATGAGATAATAAATACTGACACTTGTACATGAACTGGATGTGATTGACATTATTCCCATAATGCTTTGCAGAATCGGTATTAAAAGAATAGGTATATGCGGGTATTGCATATTTTAAAATCTCTAATTGATTTGAATGACTTCATTTTCACTTCCCTTTGTGTATGTGTGTGTGTGTGTGTGTGTGTGTGTGTGAGATATCAGCTTAGTTATTTTCCCGTTTTTTCCAAATGCACTGCACATGCAATGGTGCAGACAGGGAGAAAATTCTGCTGTAATTGTTCTAGACCACAGGGAGTGTGATCATTATGGCTGATTTTATGCACATATTTAAATTTTCATATTTAAAAGCTTTAATTAAAATATTTAATTGAGAGATTTTGGTTTGATAATTAAAAGGTTGGTTGTTTTTTCATGTCTTCTAAAGGTTAATGAATGTACTTTATGTCACCGCGTAATGAAAAGTACAGTGAAAATTTTTGCAGCAAAGGTTAAAAATAACACAAATAACATTATACGTGCTATACACAGAATAATTTGTAATGGAGCGGCCACAATTTTAAATAAAAACGAATCACTGTATACGCTAAGTGCTGTAATGTTTAAAATCCTTACAACTGATACACTAACATTTTACGCTGTTTTCTTTCGTTAAATTACATTAAGAGACCTGTAATCCACTTGATTGACAGGCTCTGCAACACTGAAAGGACTAATTGTCCAACAATGTTACATTTCAGTAGAAATTGGCTTTTTAAGTTATTATAAATCGATTGTTCTGGAACAATGTTTTGTTTCATTTTTTCTCCCCTTTTATTCCTTGTCCTTCACACTAGATATGGTAAAAGGCAGACATGCTGAGGTATAACCGTATTTGAGTCTTAGTCTTTCTTTTTTTTCTTAAAGTCATAAATGAAAGAATATTAAGTGTAGAAACTTGGAAACTGAAATACGCGCAACTCTGATTGTACATTAGCCAAGAAGGTTTTTTAAAAAAGCTGGTCTTGCGCGTTGACAGCTACATAAAAGGCGATAATATAAAAGCGAGGCTGAAATAACACTGCAGTGTTACTCCGTTGCTGTATATTTATTGCCTCATTACGAGTCGAGCCGCTTCAGTTGTCCCTTTTTCACAATGTGCCGTCTGGACAAAATTCCAATGAGATTTTTTTTGTCCTTCCTGATTGAATCTTTGCCTTTTGAGTCTCTGTTTGAGTTAGAAGTTACAGAAACAGTACGTAATCTTATCGGTATACTTTTTTTTTTCCCTTTTCCCCCAAGCTCTTAGTTCTTTTCCCCATTTATGCCCATAAACTACTGAATTATCAACAAACGTTTTTTAATTCAGATATTTGTTTAGTTTTCCTTCAGTGCCTTCAGTTTTGATTTTGGATAAATGGTTTGTGATAGGTGTGGCGGGTTGACGCCCCGCCCAGGGTGTCCCCTGCCCTGCGTCCTGTGCTCCCTGAGATGGGCTCCAGGCTTCTCACGACCCTGAATTGGATGAGGCAGTATAGCGAAAGGACGGATGGATGTTTGCGATAGGTGGTACCCTGTCTAGGGTGTACCCTGCCTCGCACCCTTAGCTTCCTAGGACAGGCTCCAGGCCCCCCACGACCCTGAGCAGGATAAGTTATTGGCTAATAAATGGATTGTATTTAATACACTGTATTACGATGTCATAAATTTTATTGTGATTTTATGTTTAGGTGTAACTTGGCTTTTGTGTTTTATTTACTTCTATTATTTTTTTGCATTTCTATTCTTTTATGAATTGAAAAGTCCAGCATTTATTACACACTTGCAGTATTTTGTGTGCTCCATTTATGTAGTCACATTCAAATTTGGACACAAGAAACCAGCTATGCTTTGTCTATGGTAGGCAATGTTAGGTATTACCTAAATAATAAATCTGTCATCTATCGTATGTGCAGGTACTAGAGAATTCCATTTAAATTATACTGTTTATAGTTTCATCTTATAAGGCATGAGTGTTCTATTTGTCTGATAATATGTTAATATACCTGCAGAATTGTGGCACTATACAGTTATGTTATAACTGCCTACAGCAGGAACTGTTGCACCTAAAAATGCTGCCTTACTATCATGCATAGATGGTAGCCATATCATGTCCTGTGCTCAGAATCTGCTACTCAGAAGCACTGTGTGGTTTTTCCACAGGACAAGAGGGCTGTGTTCAGTGACCTGACCCCTGTGCTCTTCAGACTGACTCCTGGCACGTGACCCCAGGAGACACACCAGCAAACTGGGAGCCCTTTTCAGGAGGGTGCCGAGCCGAGTCTTCTGGCCTTGAAAAATTTTATGGCCCCACCCCCCCCCCCCCCCCGAGTCACCTGTTCCATTGGGGAACCTCCTCATGCTACATGGCTGAGATGGCAGCTCCGCTAGAGTCACCTGTACTTTTGTCGGTGGAGCGGTGGAGTGGCGACTCCTTATATCTGACTTCTCTGGTGACGGATACTTCCCAGCCCAGATGGTCATTGCCCATTCCGCTTTCCAGTCGTGGTGCAGCCTGCACAGATCAGTAAACTTGTTAAAGGAGGCTGAGACCGCCACACTTTGATGATCTGTTTGTAGGCCTTTGTCTGAGTCTTTACACTTGTGCCTGAAAGGCATTCGTTTTGCTGAGCATGTTGGTCATTTTCCCTTCACCGAGCTTGGGAAAAGCATTTGGAGCAGATGAACTTGTGTGTAGTGAGAGGACTTTAAAAGGCGTTTTTGAAAAGGCTTAAGGGAGAAAAACATGTAGGTACATCCTATTCATAGGTATAATGTTCAGTGGTGTCCAGTTGCCTCAAGCAATTGCACTGAGAAGCGTTGAGACATTAACAAGCTGATCCATGAACACTATGATTTTTGGAGTGTCCTTCCACCAGAGCTTTTTGTGATGGGATGAGGTAGACACAAAGTCAGGCTGATCTCACTGCTGATCTTCCCACCACACACTCATAAGAACTGAGGGCACCTGGTTCTGCCTTGTGATCCTAACATAATATTTTCACATCATCCTACTTGGAGTCAGACAAAAAAAAAAAAGTATCTGACCAAATATTGGTCTACTCACTTCCCTTCATCAAAAGGACGTGAGCCAGGCCACTTTTTGTTCAGCTCAGAGTTTGAGAACTTGCAGGCAGACCTGAAGGAAGCGCCTCACGTACAGAGGATTCACATAATTTCTTCTGGTGGTCCACTCCACACCCTTTTCCTTCTCCCAATCTCTGGCACATTAACTGGCATCACAACCACAGCACGCCCCCCTCGTCATTTCACAATCCCACCAAACGCACATGACGCAGAGGCACCGAATTTAGCGGCTCACCTCATTGTTCTGCACAAAGCTATCGTTCCTTCTGCACGCACAGCCAGTTTTGCAGCCTACAGAGGTCTGCTGCGACAAAGAGGCCTGCTAGTGTTTCTCCTTGCAATAAAGCATATTGACTTTGTTAGCTGTTAATGAAACACCGAGGGCATGTTTCTGTGAGAGCTTTTATTGGATGACGTAATAGTGGAGCAAACCAATTTTTTTGCAAACAGGTAAAGATGTCTTTTTCTATAAATAACATTATCAGCAGTAGCTTGGCATTTTTTCTGTATTTGTGCTGTGTGAATCATTTTCCAATATAATGTCTAGACCTGCTCTCAGGCAGCGGGAGAGTTAGGCCATGCCAAATTAGCATCTACTCTTGCTATATTTGAATGGGCTTTTTATATTACAGCTAACTTGGTCCAGATGGGCTGGGAAACACACAGTAAAATGCACTAATACTGCGCAGTTGGCAGCGACGTGCTTTACTCCCGAGGCTTCCAGAATTTTCCGTTGCTTCATGGTAAACACGCTGCGGCAGGAGACGCCTGAAGCGTGAAACGTTTGCTTCCTTCTTTGTGCCTTCACTTCCCCGACATCTCAGCTATTTATTAGAAAAGCTTTAACCTGCCCACTTTGGCCTAAACTTACTGTAACATTATCAGGATGTGTCCTCGTATGAGCTTTTAAGGACAGTTGTTTTGCGACGCTGACGTTAGGCATGCATGATGAGGCATGCAGATAAGATGCCTTTTGAGCCAATATGAACCTCCTGGACTGTGAAGAGGAGGATGTCCTCCAATTAGCCGAGGACATACTGTCATGTGACAGGGTGTTCACTGATATATAAGGATGCAGCCCTTTTGAACATCATATGGCATTTAATGTACCTTCCTTGTGTGGTCTATTTATTTTGTTCTGTTTCAACAAAATAACAGTTCTTTGAGAACAGTTTCTGAAATGTATTTTTCAGACTTAAGCAATTCACATCGTGCATTTATAGCATACACTGCTTTAATCATGGCATTGCTCCTGAAATTTAAAATGACATGCAAAATATTCATATTAGAATACAACCATCATGCCATAAATAATTTACTGTATAGCCACAGTATATATTATATATTGTCAGTCAGAAAGAATTGCCCAGTTGGATGTACTATTATGGGATGTGTCAGAACAGTTTTTTAATCTATAGTACTTCATTTATCCCAGAAGGAAATTACTTCTCTGCATTTCACAGTGGGTAGCCAGCCACATGCGGGGCCCGGGGAGCTAGCATTTGAGTGTCTTTTTTAGGGACATGCTTGTGTCCATTTTCATGTGTTTGAAAATCTCTATCATGGACATGACCACAGAAGGTCCACTGTTCACTTAAAAGTACAAGAATGAAGACCGCTGAATCTATTTGTATGATGACCGTGGTTAAAATGACCCACTGACTTAATGGGTGGTGTAGGAAGGATTGGTCTGTATGCTGAAAGGCCACAGAGTAATTGTGGCAATAGTCAGTGAGTGCAGTTTTAGTCACTTGACAATCTACAACTGATCGGACATTAGTAAAGACTGCATGGAAAGCAGAGCCTTTGCATCGCTTTAAAAATCTTAATGAAAACATCCTGGTGTGAGGGGGGTCATTAAGGTTAAAGGAGGACCTACAAAATACTAAAAAAGCAATGCACATTTTTAAATACATTTTTGGCATGTATATGATTACAGCCAAAAACAAACACTGCATGAATTATTTTATACTGCCAGAATATAACAGCGTCACAGCCTGCAAGTGACTGATCCACATTATAGTTTACTGCTATGTATTTATATTCACAGATAGTGGACAAAACAAAAGCCACGTCGCAGTGCCTCTGGGGCGGGAAGCGATGGAGAGTTCAGCACGTGGCACACTGTGCCAGAATGTCATTCGGCACATGCTTGGCCAACGGAGGCGCAAAACACCTCCTTAGTGCTGAACCCGAACGCCCAATTCGGTTTTGGAGCAGTTGAGTGAGAAGGCCCTGGCGGTAGCAAGACATCCGTGCCACACTCCTGGAGTGAAGACAATCGCTCCGCTAAGTGGCAATTAACTCCGGCTTTCCCAAGTGTGCCAAAAACCTACTCGGTAAAAAAAAAAAGCACCCTGCTTCAGTGCAGATTCGCTCAACCCGTTCAGTGCGGAAACTAAACGTTCAGGGGGCCTGCAGCTTTTCAGGTTAATGTCACAGGACACAGTTCACTGCGTAGGGAGAGGATGTGACGGCTGATCTGTGACCAGTTTCCCTGCCTGACTGTCTCTGTTCTTACAGTACCAGACCCACATGCACAATTCACTGTATACTGAAAGGACATGACAGCTGATCTGTGATCAGTTTCCAGAGCTGAGTGTCTTGTGTTCTTACAACACACATGCACAGTTCCTGCTCATCTGAGCAGGTTCTCTGGCCTGACTGTTGCTGTTGGCATTGCCGAGCTCTTCTTAACTAAACTGGCTGTCCAGGCCTGAGGTTTCTGTTTGCAGATGTTTGACCTGCAGCTGGCTGCCTGTTTTACCTGGCACCGTGAAGCTGAAGGATGGACGGTCCACTTCTGCTGTGTCTCCTCAGCTGACTGTGTCCTCTCCCCAGTCATGTTTCTCCCTTCCATGCCAAAATCACCTTCAAGTTGATTTGTCCCACTAAAGCACTTGAACAGTGACCTCCAGCACTCTTCCTGTACCCGTATCAGCTTAAACAATTGGTAGCCGGGCTTACCTAGAATTTCTATGTATGACCCGAGCAGCTGGGATATCGTTGTATGTATCGACAAACGTGAGCTGCGTCTTTGGAGCAGCTTCGGACAGTTCTTAGGATCCTCTCATTTTATTTTCTTATATGTATTCTAAACATTTTCTTAAAAATATGGATTTATAAAAGAAATTTCACATGCATTTCTGCAGGTATGTTTAATAAATTAATATCCGATTTGTCCGAATAGTTAACGTGTTCAACAGCTGAGCTACATAACAGCGTGAAACGGTTGCTGAACTATGTTTTCTGCACATTTCAACGTACAAAATCTTCTGAAAAGTAAACGTATTTTGAAAACACGAAGCTAACCTTGTACAGGGCCAGCTTCAGCTTCAACAGTTTTACTTCCTAACAGATAAAGGGTAAGCTGCAGACCTCTACGCTGACTCGCATGAAGCTCCATGGGGCTGTGCAGTTGTGGCAATAAGATGTTTATTTTTTTTTAATTCTAAGATGTACAAACACACACACACACACACACACACACACACACACACACACACACACACACACATACATACAGATCTATACTTGCTTACGTAAATCAGTGTATATAGTGCATCTCTCTGTCTCTCTCTCT